>JAVTVY010054278.1:0-28438 GCA_036873755.1 Hanleya hanleyi
AAGCTAGATTCATATGTGGCACTGGAAGCTGAACCTGCAAGACTCTTTCAGCCCTGTTGAAGAGGGCCCTTCGGTGGACAAAAAATTGTGGGAAAGACATTTTGCCACTATTTCCAAAAACTCTCTCGCCGACTTTACGACAAGTGAGATGATTACAATTTCGATATCGTAAACTATCCCTTCAAAATGTGTTGATTCGTTGATAGAAATACTATTCGGTTAAGATCATATGAGTCGTCATTCCTTCATTGCCTCGCACATCACTGGCATTGTTTCATAGATACCGAAACCAGAGTAGCAGAGATACAAGAATCAATTCTCCAGTTGGCAGTATGCAATAATTCCATCATTAATTGCATAATCTATCAGTATCATTTTTTACCAAATAAGATAATAATTGTGTCCGGGTTGGCAGGCATCCCTGGGTCAATGTCTACTTTGGAAGATATCACATAAAACAGGTTATTAACGGATATCCCTTAGTCACTTCACTGAAATGGATTTTTTAAGTTTACATGTGTAAAAGTCTTTCAGCTGTTACGTTTGTGAAATCAAAAATTAACTTCCGTTATCCTTCACGAAAATGTGGTTTTACACTGTAAATTCTCGAAGTCTAAGTTGTTACAATATTAAGTTAATTATTTAGCTCCCTGGAATAAATGTAATCTCAACAATCCTCTCGGGTGATCTTCGTCACTGTATTTCAGGCGAAAATTTGTTTTGATATGGTGGCAACGGTCAAGAACTCCTTTGGTGTATCTTCTCTCTCACCTACTACGCGCGTGTCTCTAGAGTAGCCATGTAAGTCGATGGAGCCCAAGCGTTCAACAAAAAATAAAATTCCTTCCGGTAATCTATACTGTCCAACAAACTCAGTGGAAACCGGAAAATGTGGAAGCAAATGTGGAAAGATTAATGTGTGGTGGCAACTTTGAAAAACAAGATATGAGGTGCCAAACTGTGTTGTTTCTGCACTCGATCGGTCAGCAGGCCTGGAATTTATCGGCAAGACCAATGAGATGTATGAACGCTACATGTTCAATATAACATCATATGTCATAACCCTGAGCACACTCGTCAAAACCATGCATTTTCTGTGACTGTATGCGTGATCCCCTCATCAAGAGGATCATGTAGGATGGTACAGATAACCATGCACACGAGAGACTTTTAGAACAAGAGAAGCTCACACTAAAACAGTGTATATCTATTTGTAGAGGTGCTGAGGCCACAGCCATGCAGCTCAAGTCAGCCTCATACTGATGAAGCTAAAACGAGAGAGGCTCGTATTCCAAAATGAAGATTCAACCGGTATAATTCAAACCATCATCCAGAAAGAAACATCAAAAATCTAGACAGACTAAAAGCAAATATTATCTACGTCGTTATGAAATGAAAAAGGAAGAATGCTTGCCATCGAATTATTTTCCGTGAAATGTCCAAAGCGCCAAGTGATCCGGGTACAGACTAATGCTGAAAGAAGTTATGGGAAATTTGTTCTCTGAGTTACCACCTTACCGGAAGTGGAATATAGCCCCGAAATTTGAACGCTACCAGTTACCAACCATGGATGATATCCTCTCGAAACTAGCTAATGCCAAAATTTACTCAAAATTTGATTTCAGAGCCGGATATGTTCATGTTGTCCTTGAAGGTAAGTTCAGTGTGCAGATGACCTTCCATACGGTACACGGCAGGTACAGGTGGTGCCGTCTTTCATTTGGCGCCAGTTCAGGAATCTTCCAAAGACGGTTACATACTACTCTCTCTGACATAGATTGAGGCGAGTTTATTGCAAATGACACTCGTTTTTAGCATTGGTGACAAAATTTCTGACACTCAGAAAGATCACACAATGGAACGACCTAGCTAAATAATATATAGCCCTATAGTATGAGGGCTATACGACGGTCCCAGTCACCCCAGTGAGGGTTTTAGATAATTTTATTACGAATCACCCACCTCTGAAACTGCCGTACATCTTTGTGAAATAGTAACGCATATATCGCCGTCTGAATTTTCCAGTCGACAACTTCCACTTTATACGCGCCATGTTCAGTTGCAAACGGCCCAGCACACATATACCGTGACGTCACCAACATGGCGCGTGGAGAGTTGAAGTTTTCGACTGGAAAATTCAGACGGCGATATATGCGTTACTATTTCACAATAGTGCGTAAGATTTTAAAATAGTGGGGAGGAGGGGATAGAGATTAAATGTACGGCAGTTTCAGAGGTGGGTGATTCGTAATAAAATTATCTAAAACCCTCGGTGGGGGTGATTGGGACCGTCGTATAGCCCTCATACTAGAGGGCTATATATTATTTAGCTAGGAACGACCCAGAACGATTTTTATTGAGATGCATATTGAAAGGGATCAAATTAAATCCGGGCAAGGCCGAGATAGGCAAACCGGAAACTCAATTCCTTGGCCAGAGCGTCAGTTAACAGGGGCTAAAAGTCGACTCGGATATGGCCGACGCCATTCACATGCTGACACAGCCACAGAACGTACAAGAATTCCAATACTTAACGGTACAGTGAATTACCTCTCGCAATTTCTTCCACATTCGTCTGTCATCATGGAGTCACTCCGACAGCTCATGCAGATAAATGTCCCGTGGAACTGGTCCAATGCTCAAGACACGGCATTCGTGGAAGTGAAAATAGACTTGGTGCCACACTTCGCCGAGGTTGGAGGATGCCCGAGCGCAATGAAAAAGGTGAATCGACAAGAAATCGAGTGCGTGTTTGGAGAAGTTAGTTTGGCCTGAATTTACAGAGCGGTAAATCCGCTCTCTTGACCCAACGATGTAGAACTTATGGATGTTGGCTGATTCTGCCGCTTCGTATCACTGTAATATTTTCATAGGATATTAAGACTGAATTCAGTCTGTAGACTCCTTCTTGAATTCATAGAATGATTCAATATACATTTGATCGTGACATATTCAAAGAATATGTAAATTGTAGTGAGAAAGAAAAGATTGTTTTCTAATAGGATTCCACATGGTCTGTGGCATGAATCGCATCTCCATACAGGAAAATAGTGCTCTAACCGACACGGCCACTGTGGTCTGTGGTACGAGTCGTCTCTGCATACAGGAATATAGTTATCTAGCCGACACGGCCAATCGAACCAAAAGTCTGTGGCTCGAGCCGCTTCTCTATGCAGGAATATAGCGCTCTAATGTACACTTCCACTCGAACCTTGCCCACAAATTTCTCTACCACCCTTTCCTTTTACCGTTTGAATTCCGATCCTACTTCACGAGATTGAAAGAAATACACCAATACCACACTCGTGGCCATGATATTGACCTATATAGACCCTTTTATCGTTAGTCTGTACACTCCTAAAATAAAGGGGCCAAACGAGTGGAATAAATTACCCTCGGAACTGAAACAATGCAAATCTATTTCTCTTTTTAAATCTAAGATACAAACATATTTATTGCAAAATACCGCTAATTAATATATTTTATTTGCAAAGCTGAGCAATTGCATCATACCTGTTGATTATTCACCCGAAATATAAACTTTGTGCTCTTTTATTCCATACCTCCACTATCATGTTAGACATTCTTAATAGAAGCTGTCTTGCAGTCTTTTCTTTTATTATATCTTGATTTTGTAATTAATCCGGGATAATTCAAACCCTTCGGGGTTTATCGCCCGCCAATCTATATGTTATATAGTATATATTACTGTACTTGTATTCCCTTTCTGTATATGACTGTTTAATTTGATTTCTTTTGATTGGTGAATAAACAAACAAACAAACAAAACCCATATGGTGTGTGACAACAGCCGCCTGGCCATACAGGAATATTGAGCTCTGCCACGACCACTCGAATCTACAGGGCCTGTGGCACCCCCGCCTGGCCATACGGGAATATGGTACTCTAACCGATACGACCACTCGAACCCATGTGGTATGTGGCACCAGTCGCCTGGCCATACAAAAATATAGTGCTTTATCCGGCACGGACAATCGAACCCACATGGTCTGTAGCACGAGCCGCGTGACTATACAGGAATATTGTGCTCTAACCGACACGGCCACTCGAACCTACATGGCCTGAGGCATCAGGCGCCTGGCCTTACACGAATATTCATCATGCGAATATGGCAAGGCACGAACATACTTAGATACTTCTGTACATAACCATGCGGAAACCAGTGATAAATGTGTGTATCTGGGTGTGGCCGAAATGATTAACGAAGACACACCTCCAGCAGGGTTGGAATGACATTATCGCGTGGGGAGCCTTGAAGTGTCCCCATCACAAAATAGAATACAATTTTTTGGTGTGAACTGTCGGCGATTTTATTTCTTACAAATATGTTGAGCCGTTTGTAATATGATTTTTCTGGAGAAAAACAAAGAAGCCTTCACCATTAGAGGGAGAAATAAAATAGCTAATTCACACAACTTCGGTTGGTCTCGCGCAGAATCTCACAGTCTTGCGCCTCGTTTACTCACGTGAAAGTGACATGTCCAGTTTCTGGGGTTCCCATGTGAAAATATTTAAATACCTAGTACAGATAATTTCATTGGCATGTTTAAATGAAGCGGGACATGTGACTTAATGCTTGGGGAAGCTGACATCGGGGAAAATACCCGGTGAATGAAGTCAATGAGCTAAGGGTAATGATGTAATGAAAAGGAAAAATTTCTTAGCTCGGTAAGAAGAGAAATATTGTGCTCTAATCTTGTAGGCACTGCTCACGGCGCTCACGGCAACTTTTCTGAACACTGTCACGTTTTCTCACTATGAAAGGTGAGGTTCAATAACCGGATTAATAGGACGCTAACCGATAGGAGTCGAGGATGTTAATTCAGTTTACTGGGTACACATGATAAACCTTATGTCTATACATGTACTGTAGCATTACCGACCAACAAAATTCAGGCTTATACAGACAGTAAATATCGTTCTATGATTGCAAAACAAATAAGCACATGAGTGAACATGACAGAGTTACTATATGGGGACCAGCCTGGTCAATTAGGATTACATTAGACGCGTAGAAAGAAAATCGATCAGAAGTACACTGACACTGACTTCCATAAGGAGCCACTTACTAGTATGTACAACGACTTCAGTGGGGTCAATTCGTCCAAATAATGATGTCACAGGGTCTACACCAATCAAACTGCAAGAGGAAGTATAGTATTTTTTTTCCTGTTTGTGACCTTTGGCCTAATCCAAGGTAACTACATTGGCATGTAAATGGGGAATTGTGAGATCATAGGGCAAACCATTTTGCTTACACTGGCTTACATAGAAGCGCAAATAATTGAATTTGAACCAATGTAACGTACCATTTGTTTTATATCCCAAAACCAACTATTTAATGCCCACCTCACCCCGGTCGGGTAATATAGAATCGCTTTCTGTGTGTGCGTTTGTGCGTCTTCAGACGTGTGTTATCCATGCCATCTTGAAGAGATCTATTTTTTCGTTTCATATGTCAAGGTAAAAGTCCTTCAAATCTGATAATAACATGCTTGTGCAATATATTGAGGTACAGTTTCACCAAATTAAAACTTAACAGATGTGTTGCCGATATTACACCAGAGAAGCCAGATTATTATAGCTCATCTGGACCCTGATATAGAATCGTATAGCGTCTCTGTACATATATGCGCCACAAATTGTTGTTAGAACGATAACTTAGAAACCGTTAAGACTATAGCGATAATAGGTTATCGGGACAGGCTTCAATGCAACTTTCGACTGATAAATACAGAAAATCTAAATCGCTGAATCCAACTATGGCGTAGGTGTTGGAATAATATTGTTGGTTTTCTCAGACTGTGGTGTCTCAACACAGAATAATCAGTGGAGAGACAACCTTGAACTATACACACTGCGTCGTCGGGAAACAATTCCACGATGTTGGCAACCTTATCTGTTGTGATGATGAAGTTGGACAGCTATTCAAATGTTCTTTACCACGGCTCCCAGAATATAAGATCAACACAATGACTTTATCTTGAAGGAAGTCTGTCTGACCAATAATCAAAAATTGTAATGAGATAATCTCCATCAAGGTCAGCTACTGTACTTTGTTAGTCTTATCTCACATAACGGAATTGTCAAGCATCATCTCTAGACGCTGTCAATCATGTGAATAAATTTACTTCAATCTCAGACCGACCAATCAGGAAAACCACAATAAGTCTTATTCTCTCTGACTATAGGATATCAGGTGGAAATATAATTTTATTTTACGAATGGTGTGGAACTTCCTTAAGTACATACGTATTCCTTTCTCGTGATATTTCAATATTTGCATGATTTCCACGTAAAACCGCCCGTCACCAGAAAACGCCCTTATTGGCACATATTTTTCCACTGACCATATATTAGCATGCTGTTTTTTCTGTTCGCTTCCTATAATCTCTGGGAACAAGCTAATAACAGAGAAGACGTGTTTTATTCTTGAATTATTTTCGTATAATTTATAAACCTGATCAACTCGGGAAATTCGAAATTGTCAAGGAAGAAAAGTTGCGCTTTACTGAAAGGTTCTACATTTTACAAGAACTATACACTGGACAAAATAAAAGTTCAGAGTCTTAATTTTATAATTAGAAGAAATCAATTCATCCTAAGAATTATTTTTTTCCTATTTTTTTTTTTTTTTCGGAGAAAATGTGTTACTCTTTTACCCGAGAAGTTTTAAAATGCGCACTCGTGATTCCGTCGCAATTTTTTTTTTGTTATTCCGTCACGGACTACATTTAACCCCTGTGATGACCCAATCATTCTTTTCTCACGAGGGAAAAAGGTCTTATCATCCTTAGGTACTGTATGTTAAAGTCTGTCCATTTTAATTAGTCGTCTACTTTGGAGCTTGTCAAAAATCAATGATTAACCCTGCAAATTTCTTCTCTTTTTTTTTGCAGCGTGTGTAACAAACTGAACTGTACAAAATGACTACCATTTCTCTGTGATATCGATAATATATCATGCTTGAACTAACTTTTTAATTATCTCTATAAAAAACTCCAGTACAGTTGTTTTATGTACCGGGATTCAATTACATAGGGAAGCGTCCCAATGTATTCATACTCACTGGCGCAAAGGTCATTGATGCCGAATACAGTAATAACAGGTGGTCCTTGGGAGTGTCGCTTATATTCCATGCCCAGTAAAATCCCCGAATATTAAACCGCGCACACCTCTATGACCGTACACGGCATTATTGACCTTTGTGCTGGACAACACGAATACATTATGACGTTTCCCTATGTAATTGAGTCGTTGTACATGAAACAACTGTTATCGATATCACGGAGAAATGTTAGTTATTCTGTAGAGTATACTGTTTGTTCTAGACGATGCAAGAAAAAAAATTATGCAAAATTAACTGCTAATTATTGACAAGCTCCAAAGTAGACGACTAATTAAAATGAACAGACTATAGTAAGAGATGGCATATAAGAATAATCAGATCGAAATAGAGCAGAAAAAACCAGACAAGCAATACTAGTCAAAATGGGGGACATTCACTGCGATTCCGTCACGAACATTTCTGAAGATTATATAACGAAAAATCCTCGCTATTTTGGAGGATACAGTTAATAGGGGAGTTCCGAATCAATTTTTACATCTAGACTGATGGCGCTCATTTTGTTGAGAGTTGAGAGTGATTCATGGTCTTATTTTCCACGAAAATCTGTCGTCGATAATTGCATGTATAAAATTCTCTAATCGAGCTTGTAAATCAATGAGAAAATCATGTCCGTCTCAGTTCACCAGCGCGGGCAGTTGCGAATCACTTTGGTGAGAAGCGGATCACGCCATTTAGCGGTCGTTACAGCCACTGAGAATAGAATTTTTTTATCAGCCTGAGTGGTCATCTATGACCAATATCCCAATAGGCGAAAAATGATGTATAACATGCCTGGACTTAGTTTGATTGCCATTACTGAGGCGGAAATTCTTCATAGACAAGGCGGCCTGATCTGTCTGGCCATGCCATTTACGGCAATTATCCTCACTAATTAAATTAATTCTCTCAAGATTTCGGTAGTTCGTTGGTTGTACACGGACGAGACAATTCATTTAAGATTGAACCTAACAGACCTGGTTCAATAGAAACCTGTCGAAAATGTTTTCCCGTGGGACCTCATATGGATTCCTCCCTTATACAGCATGGAATTCAGATTCCAATTTAAGAAAGTTACACCCACGTTTCCATCGTGTTTCTGACAGCTGAATGAATTCTACTCGCATATTCAAGATTGCAATATATAAACTCTCTAAATGGACATCGATTTGGCATCTGATTATTTGGACAAAATAACATAGAGGAAAGGACACATAGATATATGTTCTCAATTTTAATAATGAACACTAATGATGAAAACTTTGAAATCTTTTGTGCGCGTGTGTGTGTGGGGAAGGGCGGGGAGGGGGTGAATACTATCCCGTTCTGCGATTTAAAAATATTGTAAAGCAATAACTTTACCCTCCCACATCTGTCCGTGTGCAAAGTCTTCAATGTCACAATTTTCGATTACGTAATCAAACGGGATAAACAGCGCGTGTTTCGTTGATCCGGAATTGACATCTCTACTGCTGCATTATGTTACAATGCTGGTGAGTTAAGGGTTATCGCAAATCATTAGATATTTTGTTTGACCATTAATATGATTCTTTCACTGAAATGAATACTGAAATTACCACTTAAAGCCACCTTATTTCTCGTAGATTTAACACTGAAGAAATCACACGCGTTTTTTGACCCAGCGTGAATTTGCCATAACGTAGTACCGGAAGCATCACCTTGACGAATTGACCGAGAAACAAACAACGCAGGTCGGTTGTTCGACATTTATTTGAGTTTCACAGAAACAGACGTTCCAATAAAACTAGGAATGATTTACACAGATGCTTTATTGCAAGAAATATAAGGCGGTCATCGGGAAAGTGATCCGCAACTCACCGTGATTCGGAACCCACGAAACTACTGTATTTTACTTTATTTGAAACTTGACAGCAGTAAATAAGCGATAGAATGACTTCATAGAAAGCTTGCTTACAGAGAAAACATTCTCAGTACATATAACGAACCTTTCAAACTTTTAAAGTACCTTCCAAACCGTGATTCCGTCACACTGGAATTCATGTTTGGTGTACCAAAATTATACGTTCATTGTAAAACAAGTGCACAAATATCGATCCGAATATGATTAAATGTGTTACCACGGCGATCATTTTAATTTATTAAGAATAACCTACACATTAACAGGACGCGACCGTTGTTCTTTGCACACCTACCCACAATTTCTTGTCCCCATGATAACTCGATTATCTTGTAACACAGGATACGAACTCGATTGATAATGAAATGGCCTTCCGTTGTACGGTCTGGATCCAGTTGTGTCACATTCCGGGTAAACTCGCGGTGCAAGGTTGCAGCTATGGTAAAAGTCAGATTTCTGATGTATGTTGTTTCGTCGAAGGAAATACTAGTATTCGGTTAAAATCATTAATTATTCGAACTCTTAGTGGTGTCATGCATTCATTGCCAAGCACATTGTTTCCTGAATATGGACAGCAGACTAGCAGAGATAAACGGATGTATTCCGCAATAAGCAATATCCAGGCCTTCCGCTGAAGTTTTCCAAAATAGTAGGACATTTCCCAAAGAAAAGTAGGACAAAAATAAGGACACAATTTTTACATGAACAGGTAAGCAATTAACATGCAAAATTATCCTTTTTTCTCTTGATTGTAATATCTGCCAAAAATGCTGCAATTTGTGAAGAAAATTTTCTTAAATTAGCCTTTTTTATTTTTACAGACAAAGTCCCTGAAGATTAGGACAAATTCTGAAAAAGTAGGAAAAGTGGGACAAGTCGGAGGCTCGATGTCGGTATCATTGTTGGCAATAATAATTACAGTAAGATTAGTAAGATTAACTAATTGTGTCCGGGTTGGCAGGTTTGGCCTGTCAGAGCGGTTGAAGGTATCACATAAAAACGGGTTATGAATCCTTAGCTATTACGTTATGGGTCGCGTGAGGAATCCTATTGAAGCATTCGTGGTAGCTAAGATTCATAGCGTCTCCCTTCCCTCACCGCTATGCCGACGACAAATACATTTCCCTGGTGGTAATTCGAACATCTTCATGGCGCACTTATTATTACCTTTGCGCCCTATTGGACCTTCATTAACTTGAGAAAAAGGGCCGCCATCAATAAAAATACCGTAATCGATGTTGTGATCATCATCCCCTATATACACGGGGTCTATTATGACGGAAATGCCCATCTTCTTGACCCTCGATTTCAGGTGATTTTGAGGCTCCATAGGGATAATTTTAACGTCTGTAATTAATTTTTGACCGACGAATGGCCATTTAGTCTGCCATTTCTGTATTTTTATTCATGGCGGCCCATTTTCTCAAGTTAATGAAGGTCCAATAGGGCGCAAAGGTAATAATAAGTGCGCCATGGAGATGTTCGAGTTACCACCAGGGAAATGTATTTGTCGTCGGCATAGCGGTGAGGGAAGGGAGACGCTATGAATCCGACTGGACTGGACTGGACTGGTGTGTCGTAGAAGTAAGGCTATGGCATGCATGCGCAGACAGGGAATTGTTGGAAAAGGGCATTTGAATGGACGTTTTGGGGTGAAGGTGAATCATCCGTGGTCGAAATGGATCGTGCGAGGTATCAATTTGAAGCACAGGTAGAGGAGCGTCCGACTGGACTGGCGCATAGTGAAAGTAGGGTTATGGCTCGCATGCTCAGACAGGCAATGGTAGAAAAGGGGCACATGAGTGGAAGTTTTGGGATCGTGGTGGGCCAATACTTGGCGTACTGGGTCGCAATCTGATTAAAACTCAGACTTAATAAACCGCTCCTCTATCGGACATATCAGCGACATGTCCGATAGAGGAGCGGTTTATTAAGTCTGAGTTTTAATCAGATTGACTGGGTCGTAGAGGGTATTCATATAAAGTGCTCCTCGAGACCGATCAATTAATGGGTGGGCTGCATGTGAAACTTTTCCCGGAAAAGATCCGAAAACACAGACTTTTCCCCCCAAAAATGAAAAACCCCTATCTAGATCTGAGTGGTCCCCAGTGGATCGTGGCCTGCCGAGAGGTGCAGGGTGGGATAGCGGGTGCATGTAAGATTAGGATTTTCCCCCGGAAATTGAAAGCGGAAAACGGACTTCTCAGTCGTAGAAATGGGAATTTTGTTGAGATAGTGTTGTCTGTCAATTTCCGAAAAAGAAAAACAATCAAGGGAAGTAATCCCTTAGCAGTAGAAAAAGCAGAAACCCAGTATATTTGCCCCATGACCTTTGTGGAGAGTTTCACAGTAACGCATTAACGCCCTATCTTAACGCCTGAATGCCTTAACGCCCTATCCTAACGCCTTAACGCCCTAGTATAACTTTTATACCTTTTGTGAGAGATTGTAACATGCTGTTATATCCTACTAACGCGCCGACAAGGTGTATGTATCAATCCATTCACATCACGGAATAAAACATTTTGAGACTTGGTTGTCTCCGATGACGTCATCGCTCTACGCCATGACATTGTACTTTTTTTTTGCTGAGAAAACCCCCTGTGTTGAGGTCATTGTTGTATATGACGGTAAATTTGTCGGGGAATTTTCTAGGAAAACCCTGTTCTATTTATAAATCATGTCAGGTACAGCCAGACTGGGAGTGAATCGCGTATAAGTATTGAGATGTGGTGGGGAAAGTGCATTTTTGGAGGTGCTGACTATACCCCAGGCACTACAAGCTTATTTCCATAGCAATACATGCAGCAAGAGAAGGGGAATCCCCACTCAACGCCTTAGTGCCTATCTTAATTCCCTAACATACGCATCGACGGCTGCGCCTGTCCAACAAGAAACCATCATTTGATGTTGCATCTATAATATTCTCTCTTGCCTAGTAGTGTCAGATTGGGAATGATATGCGCCTACGCACTCGGGAGTAGTAGAGGAAGAGGAGTTTCGGTGGTGCAAAGGAACGCGTTTGGAGAGACGAGGGCCTTGTTCAATCTGGCTACCTAGTAGTGTGCGGTGGTGGTGGCTGTTTGTGGTGGTGGTGATGGCGATGCTGAGCGCCCGGTTTAGCGACGGCCCTAACGCCCTAACGTCTTCTATACCTAGTCCCATAATGTCTTAACTCCATGATGCAGACAGCTGAGAGAAAGAAAGATCAACACGTTCACATCATACCCACGCTGGAGGAGCCGTGTTGGGTATGTTTACGATTCAAGTATGCTCTCGTAGAATCAGAAGCTGCCATTTGGGGCTGCATCTGTCATATTCGTTCTTGTCCGTTAAATGTATTTTCGGCTGCGTCTGTCCAATCAGAAGCCACCATTTCAGAAAGTTCGATCTTCGGTCATGTTCGCTCTGATCAGTTTGTTCTAATCGTCGTATAGGCCAGGATACTGTAACGGCAACATGTCCTGGAACAGCTGTTTGCGAATTTTGATCGTATTTGCAGGGCCTCGGTGGGTGGTAGACCCATATCCTCTTCCATGTGACACTCGGTCTTCATGATGGACATGTGCGTGAGAGTGTTCTTCATTTCAAGCGGTAGCAGGCTATACTGTTCATAGATCGCCATGGCTGTTTTCCTGGTTCAGGGGCGCATTTTGGATGTTCTAAATTATCCTGTCCGGCGTCCTCGATCACCGCAGCATGAGGATTAATAGCTGCTGTCACAATACGATCACTAAAGGTGCGTTCTTCCATTCTCAGGCCTCCCTGACGTAGCCTGCCTATCTGAGGTCAAGCTCTCCATATCAGTAGATAGACTCTCAGCAGTCTCTGTTTCGGTATCAGTCAGATGACTCTCCGAATCAGCTGGCATATTTTCAGCATCTGCATCGGCTCCTTATGCCTCGTTGTCTTCAATCCCACCTATATTCTTCTGGTGTCGCATCATATCGTAATGTCTGGTGGACGTGCGTTCATACTCAGAGCAAGTATGAACCATGTTGGCGGTTGAACGTCGACTGTGGAAGTATTGGGGATATGCTTGCGTTATTGGACAACGCTCAACTTAACGCTTCCACGCCCTAGTGAAATCGCTTAGAAGATCTGATTTTTCTAGAAAAAATTCCATCGAATTGATACTAATTCGTTGAAATGAACTTGGGCTTGACATATAGTCCCATACTGGCTATATGGGGGTATAGGTTCAACCTTGGAAATTCACACACGTTCATTGTGATATGGGCTGTTTGGATTTGTTTTTCACGTCTCGTCATTTAGAACACGATGGGAAGGGTCCCGGAGTGCAACGGTGAAATTTTTGGAAAAGTACCATATAGCCCATATAGTCCCATACTGGCTATATGGGGGTATAGGTTCAACCTTGGAAATTCACACACGTTCATTGTGATATGGGCTGTTTGGATTTGTTTTTCACGTCTCGTCATTTAGAACACGGAGCGAAACGGTGAAATTTTTGGAAAAGTTCACCGAGGCCTGGGTAGGCCCATAGGCCTATACTGCATGGCTATGGGGGTATAGGCCCATACGGGGTGGACGTTTTGGGGTCTAGGTGAGCGACTAATGATCCTATGATGTCGTATGAGGTCTTATTTTGAAGCTCTCGTGGAGGAGCATCCGACTGGACTAATGGTTCGTCCGTTTCCAATAGTTTGCGCATGCGCAGTCTGGCCGTAGTATAGAAAGCAGGGCATTTTGGGGGGGTATGTGGGTGTGTGTTTGGGGTAGAGATGGACCGCTATGGGTCCGAATGGGTCGTGGAAGGTGTCAAAGTGAAGCTTGTGTGGGTTAGAGTCAGAATGGTGTGTTTTAAGTGCAAGTCGCGTCAATCTGCGCATGCGCAGTTGGTTGTAGTAAGTAAAGTGGCCATTTTGGGGCAGTACAGGAAGGTATTTGGGGTCGAGATGGATCATCCTTGGTCCGAATACGTCCTGGAAGGTGTCATCTTGTAGCTCTCGGGGTGTAGACCCCGATTTGAGGGCTGCCCACGTCACCTGTGACGTCATCGGGGACGTCATCAGTACGAGTAGTAGCGAAAGTGGGCATTTTAGGGCACTGAAGGATGATATTTGGGGTAGAGAGGGACCATCCTTGGTCCGAATGTGTCTAGGGAAGCGTCATGTTGTAGCTCACGGGGTGTACATCCCGATTTGAGGGATGCCCGCGTCACCTGTGACGTCATCGGTGACGTCATCAGTACGAGTAGTAGCTAAAGTGGGCATTTTAGGGCAGTACAGGAAGGTATTTGGGGTAGTGAGGGACCATCTTTGGTCCGAATGTGTCTAGGGAAGTGTCATGTTGTAGCTCTCGGGGTGTACATTCCGATTTGAGGGATGTCCGCGTCATCTGTGACGTCAACGGTGACGTCATCAGTACGAGTAGTAGCGAAAGTGGGCATTTTAGGGTAGTGAAGGAAGGTATTTGGGGTAGAGAGGGACCATCCTTGGTCCGAATGCGTCGTGGGAGGTGTCATCTTGTAGCTCTCGGGGGCACATCCCGATTTGAGGGATGTTCACGTCATCTGTGACGTCATTGTTGACGTCATCAGTACGAGTAGTAGCGAAAGTGGGCATTTTGGGGCAGTGAAGGAAGGTATTTGGGGTAGAGATGGACCATACTTGGTCCGAATGCGTCGTGGGAGGTGTCATGTTGTAGCTCTCGGGGTGTACACCCCGATTTGAGGCATGTCCGCAGCATCTGTGACGTCATTGGTGACGTCATCAGTACGAGTAGTAGCGAAAGCGGGTATTTTGGGGCAGTGAAGGAAGGTATTTGGTGTAGAGATGAACCATCCTTGGTCCGAATGCGTCGTGTGAGGTGTCATCTTGTAGCAACGCCCGCCAACACCAAGCTCAATGATTCAACGCCCTGGTGAAATAGCTCAGAAGCTCTGATTTTCTAGATATTCCATGGAATTGTCACTCATTCTTCGAAATGCAGTGACGTCCGTCGTTACGCCTTAACAGACCGGAGAGAGTACAACAACAACAACAAGGATGAACCATGAGAGAACAACAACAACAAGAAGTTTTTTCATATAGTTTATTCTCCCCAATGTTACATCATACCCACGCTGGGGGAGCCGCGTTGGGTATATTTACAATTCAAGAAGACTCTTGTCCAATCAGAGGCCACCATTTGCATTTGTCATATTCGTTCCTGTCCGTTAGATTCTTGTCCAATCAGAAGTCTCCATTTCAGAAAGTTCCATCTTCGGCCATGTTCGCTCTGAACCGTTTATTCTAATCATCGTCGGGCAGGCCAGGATACCGTTGAGGCAACATATTCTCAGATAGTTGTTTGTGCATTCTGAGTATCTATCAGTGCATGGGTGAATACATTCACCCGATGGGAAGATTCCGTAATTTGGTCACGAAGAACGTAACATTGGTCACCCTCTCTACGACCCGCTTGATGTTGGGGCGCTGTTCATAGGCCCATTGCAAGACATCCATTCGGTCCACTTGGTCCAGCACGGGCTTTAGCGATGTCCGGTTAATGATGGTAAACGGTTGGTCAAATACCCGAATGTTACTGCTCGGGTAAAAGTATCGGACTTGATCTGTCTCCTTATGCTGCAGTACATAACCAAACGCCAGATTTAATTTGAAGGACGTAGCTTGGTCATTGAAGATGGCTTCCACGTAGTTGCGTAGACGGGTGAGGCCAGTCAGTCGGAAATTGTAGATATCTTGAATAGGGCGATGACGGTGGAAACAGTGCCGTATCATGGGCCAATGGCGCCGATAGATGTCGCTCACTGGATGGGCGTCCTGTAAGAGATCGCTGGGAACATCCACCGCATCTTCCAGAAAATGTTCGTTGTTGTCAGGCGTATGACTGGGAACAGTAATGCCAGGGACCGGCTGGATATCTAGGCTCTTCTGAACTGTGGGTATAGGCGGGCTCTCCGTGATCGTATCACCAGTGGCATTCGTCTCCCCGGGCTCATCTTCACTAGGTCTGACCCTCATGGATGCCTCTTTAGTGGAAAGTTGTCGCTCATACCGTGGTGATGGACTATGAATCAAACGTTGGTGCTGTCTTAACTGCCTGGGTCGTTTGAAGAGTTGACCACAACCGTTACATTGTTCCGTCGCGCCCTCGTGGAATGAGCGTTCGTGGCGCAGTAAATGATCCTCCCGATTGAATGACCGTGCGCAGGTTGTACAAGTATACCGAGCATCGTTGTGGGTGGAGGCCTCGTGGCGTCGTAAATTATCTAGACGAGTAAACAGCTTCTGGCAAGTTGTGCAAGAGAACATATCGGCTGTGGATCTGGAAATGATGAATGCCGTAAAAATTCCCACTTTTATACGTTTTTCCGTGACATTCGTGTCTTTTCGGCAACCTCCGTGTCTCTTCGGTCACCTCCGTGTCTTTTCGGTGACGTCCGTGACTCTTCGGGCACCTCCGTGTCTCTTCGGTAACCTCCGTGACATCTTCGGTCACCTCCGTGTCTCTTCGGTGACCTCCGTGAAATCTTCGGTAACCTCCGTGTCTCTTAGGGCACCTCTGTGACATCTTCGGTCACCTCCGTGTCTCTTCGGTCACCTCCGTAACTATCCGGCTGTTCAGGTGTAAACCCCGATGTATCCGTATGGAACACACAGCTAAAGGACCCGGATAGAAGTACCCGGATGTAGGCGCGGACGTCATTGACAAGAGCCCGGATGTACAAAAACCCGGATGTACCCGGATGTAAAAGTCCCCCGAATGTTCCACCATTCCGGACTTCTATCAGGTCCATGTCCAGAAGCTCTCATGTCCTGCATGTGGATAGTCATATTGTGTGTGTATGCATGTGTGTATGCGTCTGTGTGTGTGCGTGTGTGTGTGTGTGCGTGTGCGTGTGTGTGTGTGTGCGTGTGTGCGCGTGTGTATGAGTCTGTGTGTATGTGTACATTGCGTCTGTGTGTATGTGTGTATGCGTGTGTGTGTGTATGCAACCACCACCACCACCATCATCACCACTACCACCACCACACACCACCACCACCACACACCACCACTACCACCACCACCACCGGGCGTTGACGCCCGTCAACGCCACCACCACCACCAC
The DNA here is from genome assembly GCA_036873755.1 of Hanleya hanleyi. Taxonomy (NCBI): domain Eukaryota; kingdom Metazoa; phylum Mollusca; class Polyplacophora; order Lepidopleurida; family Hanleyidae; genus Hanleya; species Hanleya hanleyi. The sequence continues at coordinate 17,086 of JAVTVY010054278.1, forward strand.
CACCACCACACCACCACCACGACCACCTCCACCACTGGGCACACATACCTGGTGCACCCTGTACCCTATAGCCCGTAGGGCATAGGGTACACCAGGGCGTGGGTGCGATCGGAGCTCTTGGAGCTCAAAGCGTGTGGAGCTCAGAGCTCGGAAGTGACATTTGCATATGACCTCTCTGAGGTCACTTCCGCTTCCGTTCACGTGACCCGAGCTGACCTTTGACCCCTGCGCGCGCTAACAATACCGGATAAAAATTGCACGCAGGGGTCAAAGGTCAGTTCGGGTCACGTGAACGGAAGCGGAAGTGACCTCAGAGAGGTCATATGCAAAGGTCACTTCCGAGCTCTGAGCTCCACACGCTTTGAGCTCCAAGAGCTCCGATCGCACCCACACCCTGGTGTACCCTATGCCCTACGGGCTATAGGGTACAGGGTGCACCAGGTGTGTGTGCCCAGTGGTGGTGGTGGTCGTGGTGGTGGTGGTGGTGGTGGCGTTGACGGGCGTCAACGCCCGGTGGTGGTGGTGGTAGTGGTGGTGGTGTGTGGTGGTGGTGGTGTGTGGTGGTGGTAGTGGTGATGATGGTGGTGGTGGTGGTTGCATACACACACACTCGCATACACACCAATACCCACGGATGTTGTCTTGTGAGGTTATGGTCTTGAGAGGTATTTTTGTCCGGTACCTCACAGGGTATGTTGGCACGAGAAGTGCTTGTGAGGTATCAAAAGAGCACACAAATGGGAAGCTTCTGAGGTACCATACGAGGATGCACATACCTCACAGCAATATATTGAACTCGGTGAAAACACCTCACAGTGCCAATCAATGGATCTACACATACCTCACTGTGTCCTATAGTCCGTCTTGACCTTGTCATAATCATTGCTTCCCCCCACTTTTTACCGAGAGTGACCTGCCTCAAGAATAACACTCGAAAATACAGGAAATTCAGCATCAATGCCATATTAATCTTGGGATGAGGTCTCAATTTTTGCAACACACATCAACCGAACAGGCTTCCGAGGTATATCACTGTAAGTCTAGTTCATACCTCATAAGAACAAACACACCTCACAGGGCTAAATTTAAATGCACATACCTAACAAGGTAAAACACACAGCTCTATAAATACCTCACAGGGCTAAATTGATCTGCACATACCTAACAAGGTAAAACACACAGCTCTGTAAATACCTCACAGGGCTGAATTGATCTGCACATACCTAACAAGGTAAAACACACAGCTCTATAAATACCTCACAGGGCTAAATTTATATGCACATACCTAACAAGGTAAAACACACATCTCTATAAATACCTCACAGGGCTGAATTGATCTGCACATACCTAACAAGGTAAAACACACATCTCTATAAATACCTCACAGGGCTGAATTGATGTGCACATACCTAACAAGGTAAAACACACATCTCTATAAATACCTCACAGGGCTGAATTGATCTGCACATACCTAACAAGGTAAAACACACAGCTCTTCAAATACCTCAGAAGACAACTGTGTCCATGTGTATACCTAACAGACTTCAATTCAGATGTTTTCACTATACCTCATAGAGCCTCATTAAGGATGTTCAAAAGTGTGCATGCAATCATCAAACAGCCATGTATACCAGACATCAACTACAACCCCCCCCCCCCACCCCCATTGGTGAAATTTAACTGTATGTGCCAAGTTTACTAATTATATTTTGGTCTATTCACTTTAGCAAACTGTAGCACAACCTTTCAAGCAGCCTGAACAAGGCAGTTGGCAAACAAGGCCGTTTACAGGTACATGTATGACCATACAGCTGTAATGAACCCAGCTTAGGAGAGAGAGAATTAAGGTTTAATGTCGCGTTCAGCAATATTTCAGATATATAGCAATGACCGGCCTACGATGATCAAACAAAATTCTAAGTACTCATGCCACAGTCCAACTAAAAATATATATTTCAGATATATAGCGATGACAGGCCTGCGATGATCAAAAAAAATTCTAAGTACTCATGCCACAGTCCAACTAAATAGATCTTCCAAAGTCGCCGCTTGATAAAAACAAAACTCTATGCAGTCGAAAAGAATATGTTTCACTGTGAGATCTTCGTGACATGAAATACACCTTGGGACTGACTTTCAAGTATTACATACACAGCAAAGGGAGGAGATTGGGGGGGGGGGGGTGGTTGGAGAATATTCCATGGTGTTAGAGGGGGGGGGGGGCAAATTTTTGTTGTGTATATTAATACTGGAAGTTGAACAGTCCCTTATCCAACTGTCACCACACACAGATGGCAGTGTGCTGCAATACCAAACCATAAGAACAAACCACAGATTGAAAGAGATAGATCAAGATTTTTATTGCATGCTGTTACAAGTAATATAAAACAGAATGAAGATATTACATGTATTTAGGACTGGAAGGCTAGCTGTCTCTTCATTTGATATGTGTGTAGGTCTACTCACAGGCCCGCAAGTGGTATTCGGGTGAAATGTCGAAATATGGGGTCTCTATATATAACCCCATGCTTTATATAAATCAACATCTCGAAATATGGGGTCTCTATATATAACACCATGCATTATATAAAGCAACATCGATGTTGATTTATATAAAGCATGGGGTTATATATAGAGACCCCATATTTCAACATTTCACCTGAATACCACTTGCGGGCCTGTGAGTAGACCTACACACATATCAAATGCTTTATATAAATCAACATCTCAAAATATGGGGTCTCTATATATAACCCCATGGTTTATATAAATCAACATCGATGTTGATTTATATAAAGCATGGGGTTATATATAGAGATCCCATATTTCGACATTTCACCCGAATACCACCGCCCACACCCCCCAAAACTCTTGTTTTGCGGGACAGTGGTCTACTCCAGCAAAATCCTTTTATACAACCCATCCATAATTCCTTCGAATGAACATTCCTAAAATATCATATGCCATGATTTCACATAAGGGTTTTTTAAGCATGATACAGTCTAATTAATCCAAATCCTGCAATAACATATATTTGCCCCAATATAGATCAAATTTCAATCAGATTACTTCTAGCCTTGCCACATGGATGTCCTCGCTATGGTGTATACATAATTCAATTCCAATCAGAATATTTATCATATATTTGAATCTATCAGCAAACTGAATTACAATGTTCTATCTACAGGCTTTCACTTTAAACTTCATCTTCAAAATTTTACTATTCCTAATAAAAAGAGCAATTGGTGAGAGAGAGACAATGCTAATTACCAGTTGTACATCCGTCACGGCGTCAGTGTAAATTTCGTCCCTTGTCATTATGTCAGCTTTTATGAACACATCATCGCAACATACGTACACTGTTAAGTAAACCCTTGACATATTGAAGATGGTATGTATGTGGAAAAAGAAAATGGCGCAAAATCTCGTAATGACACATTACAGCACACAATTTCAGGACCCTAGTTTCAAAGTTCTAATAATTAGCATAATAACAAACAGATTTGCAGGCTGCACAACTGTTGAGCCATGCAGCTTGCCTTGGCCAAATAAGTATATTGTATTATTTAGCATTCGCCAGATTTAGTAAACTACAGTCACTGTCAGTCTGGAATAACTGCCCACATGTATTGTCAGTACACATATCCAGTACTCCAAACATACATTATGAGAGCCTGAAGTTTATAATCCAATAAACAAACTGATATCTGAACTCAAATGTAGAAAAAAAGGGAACAACTAAAGTATGTGAATAATCGTGAATAATGCAAATAAATAGCATTGCTCAACTTAAGGGTACCAGACATATATACATCCTGAATTTCCCAGTTCTAACCGAATTGACATCTGAGAACGAGGCTAGACAAAACATTGCTGACCCATGGACAGATGGACTGACAGATGGAAATATGAAATAATGGCACCCACATTAACATGCTAAAAGCGTCATAACATCTTTAATACAGCTTTAAAGGAAATGTAACTCTGCTATAAAACTAGTGGAAATGCTCCCTATATAGAATGATAAAAATCAAAGATTTTTCCCCTTTAATAGGAAAGATGCAAACATGGAAAATATAGAAAATTTGATTGGTTTGATGTCGTGTTCAGCAGTATAGTGAGTGAGTGAGTGAATAGGGTTTAACGCTTCAGCAGTATTGGGCCTGCTATATCTTTAACTGGCCATGTGTGATTTGTCACGTACATCAATGGACGTGGTGGAGCAAATTCGGCTAGGCTAGGAATACAACATTACTTCTCCCTGTATTCATACAGGCGAACCAAAAACAGGAAAAAATATCTGGTATGAGTTTTGGATTCTGCAAGGAAAGTACTTCCACTGACCCTGCATGTTCACATTCATATCTGCAGCTGAGAAACTATTTTCAGCTCTCTTGCCTTATTACGTAGTTTAACATATCTATTTGTTTAATTTACTGCTAACTCTTCACCGTGTTAACAAGCATGCTTCTTTTTTCCGTCTGTATTTACAACACTCATCTTCTCTTTAACATTAAGCCAACTCCCTCACTCACAGGAATAGTACAGGAATAGTTCAGAAATGCCCGACACCTTTATTTGGTAATTCAGTGTCCAGATTTGACAAACGAAGAATTCCCTTATTTGAATCTGCCCCAAATGGACTGATAGACGGAAAACACAACCGCTATATACACCATTCTAATTACAGGGGGTGCATAATTATAGCCATGACTAATATACATGTACTAAAGTATGGTAAGGGCACATAATTTGATCAATAACTTGGACTGTAGGACAGTTTCTTTAGCCGACATATTGTAGAGTAACCCAATTGTGGACAGTTTTGAACAATCAGAGCTGAATGTAAGCAGAATATTGTCTGGAATTGGCTTATAAAGTGTTTTTTAAGTGATCAAATTATTCGAGGCCTTATCTTATGTCCACACACGAGCCTCTGTAAAAGCAATGGTTGGCGCTGCTACATCTAATTTTTTTAAACGTGTAAGCAGCACAAATTTACAAAATGGTACCCATATCTAACATGAATACAGCTATGAAGAGAATGTAAACTGCGGTAAACATCGCAGAAATGATAAACGATTTTTTTAAGACAAGCATGGAAAATATGCGTTTAATGTCACATTCAGCAGTATTTCAGGCATATAGCAATAACTATGATATGATTAACTTCGTATGTGTGGTTAGTCATGCACAGACACCAGGTAGAGCAAATTACAACTCCTGCTGCCCACCCACTTGGGGTCTTCAAAATTGAAATGTTGAGGGCACGGCCATGTTTATTTTGCAGAAGACTTCAAAACAATGCGAAAGCCTAACGTTCTGTTGTGCCTAATCAAAGCTCAAAATGAAATCCGTTAGTAAATTTACTTTCAAAAATCAGGTACCGGTACGACTGCACATTTTGAGGTTACGTTCCCTTTATTATCTCCAGCTTGATCAACCATTTTCATCTCTGTCACCCACAGGTATTCCTATCTACTGTTAATGCTGCCGTCGGCAGACCAACAATCCAGAAATAACAAGGTCCACCATGTTGGATTAAGAAATTCCGCCAAATTCAACCGTCTCTTGACTTATCCACACTCAGACTTACCGTCTGTATCGCTTTAGTACATTTCAAAACTCCCACGTGTGGTTGTCAAGACCCATTTACCTCACTTTTTTGGGTAAAAATCCATTTAAATTGTCCATTTTCAGCGAGCATGCAATCTCTCTCAATGGAAATCATCTCCACGAGTGGCTATTTTAGTGCTCATGAATTTTTGGCAATCTCATTGTATTAATTCCTGCAAATCTTGCACCACCATTGGCCATGTTGGCCAAAAATATAACGCGGGAGTTTTCACCATCCCAGCTCTCCTGTCTTATATTTTTGACCAATGGAGGTGTGAGAGATGGGAGAATTGGGCCAATGAAATCGCCGGAAATTTGTGAGTGCTACAAAATTCGTTCGCAGGCCTTGCTTTTCATTGAAATCTATGGGAATCCAAACAGATTCTCATAATCCAACTTGACAGGAATCTAAAGCAGTTAATTCTATAGAGAGTTGAAGAATTTATCTGTTGGATTCCCGCGAATTATTTTGCGGGAGTGTTGATGGGAATTAGATTCCCGGATTCCCGTGGAAAAGCAAGCCCTGGTTCATGGAGTTGATTTCCGGTGACGGAGGTTGCATGCTCGCTGAAAATGAACAGAAAAAGTAAGGCGAACTGTGTCACACATGAGAGTTTTGGAAAATACCAGAGCGTACAGTAAGAAGGACACAAATTGGTTTTATTGGGGATGAGTGTGGACGAGTCAAGAGACAGTTAAATTTGGCGGAATTTCAGAATTCAACATGGCAGACCTGGTTATTTCTGGAGTGTTGGTCCGTTCACTGCAGCATTGATGGTAGATAGGAATACCTGTCCTGTCGCCTTGGTTAACTTAACATCATATCTATTCATTCAATTTACTGCTTAGTCTTTCACTGTAATTTTAACCTGCTCCCTCTTTTCCGTCTGTATTACAGCATTGACCTTATTCTTAACACCAAGCCAATGACTCTTTCGACTCCCTCGCTCACTCTAATAATCCAGAGAATTAAGCCTCACATGCAGCTTTATTTGGAGCTTTCAGTGTCTGGATTTGTCCTGCAAAGAATAACTTTTCTTCCTTCGACTCTGTGTCAGTCCATGGGATTTTATTTGCTGAAAATTAGACACAAATATAAGATCGTCATTTACCCTTAAAACATAAGTTTAAGGAGGAAACATGTTCTGCTTCAAGTTTATCAAATTTCCAGTAGTGTATATACTTTATAAAGCTACAATCAGAATAGGCTGTATCCAGAACCACATTCACAACTCTGTTGTGCCAATGTTCTATTTCAACAAAATTGAGTATTATTTTTTGATCATTTAGAAAGTGATCGTATAAAAAATAATATCTTTCTATGTATTCATCTATGGGAGCTGTGTCATTACAGTCATCAGAGGAGTACTGTATGTCGCTGACTGTCAAGACTACCAGTCTGCTACCTCCTATTTTTGTGGGAGACCCATTGGCCGAGTGGTTTGGATCGCTGACATATAGTGACGGCGATTTGGGTGCCTGACTCTGGGATCATGCTGGTTCGAATCTCACATGAGACTCGACTAATTTTCAGAGAGTGTGTTCCCAAAATAACGAAATCATTGTAAATTAAGTATGTTCTATCTTTGACATGTTTGACAGAATTGCCAAAACTGAAGTCAAATCGCCACCAAACACTTCAAATTTATACTGTCTTAGGAGAAATGATAAGGGAAACATACAGATTGTATGAGCAATAAGTCATCATTGCTTCCACTTAACTCTATCTGACCTGAGATTGGGGGGGGGGGTGCTTCCCTAGTGCCAGTGAACTTTTCCCTTCTACTTCGATACGACAAAGCCGAGGTGATCTAACTTTTAGCTTAATTATCATATAAGGGTCATTTTGACTATTTGCAACCCCTGAGTGGAGGAGCATGGGTAAATTAAAAACGGTGGACATGTGGTGTCACAGGAAATTGAAATAGAGCCCAAGGAGCTTCAATATACGCCTGTATATCTGGAATTACATTGGTCCAAAATCCAAGGTTGTTTAATAGCCTTGATTCCAATTGGTAGCTAGCAATCCAGAGGAAGGTCTACGATTTTGTGCTTCTGAGACTGTAACATATATATCTTATATTGAATGATAAACTAAAATGGGCTTAACTCTTGGTAACTAGTTGACTTTGAAACAAGAGCCGAGGGCACACATATCCCACACTGAAATCGACAATAGTCAAACACAAGAAAATTGTAGTTTTCCTGCAAATGAAGGAAGAAGAAAGTGATGAAGTAAACCTTTGTTCTTGAGTTAATAAAATGGTATGGAGTTCATAAAGGACCCCTCTCCCGGTTAAATTAGTAAATGTATCGTTTTCATTTCACAAGAGTTTAACTAAATGTAGCTGTTTCAAACATGGGAGACAACTCCACAGGACAAATGCCATATACCTGTAGGGGAGAGAAATCTGAATATTCCAACCTAACACATATAGTCAGCTAACTTGATTCAGTTTTGGGGGACTGTGACCTTGACCTTTGACAAATTGATCTCAAAATGTATCGCTCCTCTTTGCCATGCGAGTAAGGTATACTCAAAGTTTGGTAGCAATGCATACCTCGAAACTAGAGATATCGCATGGACAACAAATGTTAATGGATGAATGGACAGAGGGTGTACTCCAGGGATTCTTCCATACGGCATGGGTTCGTTTTCCGGCCATCAACTGTCGTAAAATCTTCAACCCAAATCAGTTATATGTATATATTTTCTGAAAGAGCGTGATAAAATTATTATTTTAAGACATAGCACTGCTATGTTATGGAAAAATAAATCTCGAACATTTCCCTCCAAGCTTGCTTCATTTTTCCTAGAAAACCCCTAAAAATGTCGAAAAATGGTCAAATTTGGTTCAATTTCCAGAAAATCTTTAAGAGCGATTTCAAATAAATTTTCTACGAACGTTTGCAGCGTTGATAATGCTAAATAGAATGGTATTATAGATATAAGCTAGAAGAATTATGATGTAGCAGAACACGGCCAGTCTATCTTATTATAAAATTAGACTGGGGCCATTATTACGAAACTGTGGAGAGCCACCAGAACGCAAGATCGCATTAACAATGTCGTCTTCGACAGGCATATGAAAATGTGACTTCTTGATGTGATTCTTGATTTTGGGATCACAGTGACCTTGACCTACTGACACAAAAAAGAGTAATTTTTAAAGATTTCTTGATTCTGGGGTCACAGTGACATTGACTATGACCTAAATTTTGGTACATGACAAACGGTCTCCCCGTTTCTCAGTGGACACAAAAAATCATGATTTTTAACAATTTCACAATTTTGGGGTCACATTGACCTTGACCTTTGACCTTGACCTACATTTTGGTATGTGACCCATCGTGTCCCCCTAATGTATCTACTGATACAAAAAGTTATTTTTAATAATTTTCTGATTTTAGGGTCACAGTGACCTTTGACCTTGACCTAACTTATAGTATGCGACACTTCATTTCCCCCTATTGAATCCACTAAAAAAAAATTTGTAATTTGTAATGATTTCTTGATTTTTCGGTCACACTGACCTTTGACCTTGATTTTGGGGTCACAGTGACCTTGACTATTGACCTGGATCTAAATTTTGGTACATGACAAAACAGCTTCCTGTAATTTCTCAATGCAATCAATAAATTATGATTTTTAACAATTTCATGATTTTGAGACCTCAGTGACCTTGACCTTTGACCTTGAGCTACATTTTGGTAGGTGACACATCGTGTCCCCCTAATGTATCTTCTGACACAAAGAACGAGAGATCCTGAAGAATCTTGGCGCCCACCATTGTCCGATAATTGTAAGCTAATGACAAGAGGATCTTTTTGTCCATTGTTACTAAGACGATTGACGTAATTTTGTTTACAGAATTTCGAATCTGAGCGAAAAAGATCGAAAAAGCGACACTGGAAAACACCAAGGTATAATCTTTCTAAGTTTCCAGAGTTTCAAGAAACTGAACTCATGTCGAAACTGTTTCTAGAAACTGAACTCATGTCGGTTGTTATAGTACAAGAGAAATGAGCAAAGTTAGTCTGAAAGTGAATGTACATGTACGGAGGATCCTTCGTCTTCGTTTTGTAGTATTTTTATTTTATTTTTATTTTTTGCACTGGAAGTGAAGAAAAATCTCTTTGACACTTTGGCATACTTAAGATTTTATAATTTGGAACGAATGCTAATTCTGTTTTGTTTACTGGACTAGTTTGAGATATCTCTTTTAAGATACCATGCTCGAAAATAGTAAGATGGTACAATACTTAATACTGAAGGGATCCGGTCCGCGCAGTAATGTTGAAACTTCGAATCTGAAAATGTCTGAATCTTGATTATTTCCCTTGGATCGAAACATGCAGTAGTTTACAGTTGTCGAGTTGTGACATTGTGTCACAAGAGTGACGTCCCTTCATGTAGCTGACCTGCTGGCAGATGAAAGGGTGGGGCAGTTCACTTGCAACTGCATGGACTAAAGAAAACTGATTTAAAATTTGACGAAATACATTTTAATTCCGAATTATTTTAACTCCTTGATATGGAAGGTGAATATATGGATATTCTCTATAGTCAATATATAGAATATGCCCCACCGTTTGATCCATCGACTCTTGTGATGTAACGTCACAACTCGGGAATACTGTATTAATAGGATTTTCGAATCGGACCGGAAAAGGTATCTTGCACAACTAGGCCCCATGTGGGACCTGTGTACCAAATTTCAGAAAGATCCATGAAATATTTCCTGAGAATTCAAGATAACAGTGTTTCAAGGGGAAATTCAAGATGGCCACCTGGCAGCCATATTGGATTTTCGAATCGGACCAAAAAAGGTATCTTGCACAACTGGGCTACAAGGGGAATCTGTGTACCAAATTTGAGGAAGATCCATGCAGTACTTCTTGAGAAATCACGATAACAAAGTTTTATTGGGAAATCCAACATGGGTGCCTGGTGGTCATATTGGATTTTCGAATCGGACCAGTAAAGGTATCTCGCACAACTAGGTGACAAGGGCAACCTGTGTACCAAATTTGATAAAGATCCATGCAGTAGTTCCTGAGAAATCGCAATAACAAAGTTTCATGGGGAAATCCAAGATGGCCACCTGATGGACATATTGGATTTAGGAATCGGACCAGAAAGGTATGTTGCACAACTGGACCACAAGGGCAACCTGTCTACCACATTTGAGAAAGATCCAGGCAGTACTTCCTGAGAAATCACGACAACAAATTTTCATGGGGAAATCTAAGATGGCTGCCTGATGGCCATATTGGATTTTCAATTTGAACCGAAAAAGGTATCTTGCACAACTAGATCATAAGGTGAACCTGTGTATCAAATTTGAGAAAGATCCATGCAGTACTTCCTGAGAAATGATGATAAAGTTTCTTGGGGAAATCCAAGATGGCTGCTTGGTGGCCATATTGGATTTTCGAATCAGACCAGAAAAGGTTTCTTGTACAACTAGTCCCCAAGGGGAACCTGTGTACCAAATTTGAAAAAGATCCATGCAGTAGTTCCTGAGAAATCGCGGTAACAAGTTTCATGGGGAAATCCAAGATGGCTGCCTGGTGGCCATATTGGATTTTCGAATCGGACCAGAAAAGATTTCTTGCACAACTAGACCCCAAGGGGAACCTGGGTACCAAATTTGAAAAAAGATCCATGCAGTAGTTCCTGAGAAATCGCGGTAACAAGGTTTCAGGGGGAAATCCAAGATGGCTGCCTGGTGGC
>JAVTVY010054279.1:0-28372 GCA_036873755.1 Hanleya hanleyi
TTTTTTTCAAAACAAACTTCATCTGAATTCACACGGGTAATGGTGAAGACGGCTCATCCCTGAGATAATACATGAACCGTCCCTCATAATATTATTAGTTTGGGATAGAAGAAGCCTCCTGGGGTTTAATCCCTTCATTTTTACAGCCGCAGTCGATAATTATGTTTTTATATACATTGATAAAACTGCGAACGAACAATCAGCCAATCAATCAATTAAGTCATTAACTCGTGTTATCCATTTTACATGATGTTCCATATACGTGAATTATAATAGTATGCAACGGTATAAATATCGCCACTTTTTGGTCATCTTGTCTTCAAATTCCAATTCTTCTTATCGTTGTGGTCTTTGCTGCTGTTATGGCACATTACATATTACCAGAAGCTCATTTTTTGAACCCCATGCCGCCTTTGATGTTAAATTTTGGGCGTTTTCCTTGCATGCTGGTTATAGCATTAATTGCTCGCTTTTCACACCTGGGATTCCCGTAGACATATGCCATTTTTAGCTTTTTGTCGGCATGTTTTCCCAAATATTCGCCTATGGCCTGCCCGTCGTCCCCTCTGAAATGGCTCCGTATACGCCCGCGAATGTTATTTTTGGATTGCCCCACATATACACACTCGCTGAAAAGGCCTTTTCTTTGCATTCGTTTGCCTGCGTGAGTGAATAAAGCGTAAATGCCGCCTCTGTTTGCCTTCGGAAGATTTTTCGGCGTGCAACGCTTTCGTCTAGAATACATCTTTCTTGCGCTTGTACAGTACTTCGCCATAGCTGTGAAGAAAGAGAAAAAAAACATACAAAGCATGACTTGTTCAACTATGAGTGCCCCCAAAAGAGTGGTGGAAAGGGTCAAGTTAAGCAGTCGTAAGCTCCCAGATTCTTCACCAATGTGCTGAGGTGTCAGATGAGATAAAAAATTCTAACGAGTACTTATTTGACATCAAATCAATTCATTCACGCAAAATTTTGCTCCCATTATGAAATGCGAAAAGCGTGATTCACGGACAACGAGACTGCCAGTTTGGATTCAGGTTTGCACAAAAATGAATCAGTGATTTACAATACATATTGTCATTTCCCGGTGTTAATCAGAACCCTCCTTCAGATAAAGTGGGATATATCATTAAAAGAATTACATTATTACAACAATTAAAAGAATATAGGTGTGATAGAAAACAGTTCAACTGCAGATCTCCGTTTGACTTTTTACAGAAATAGGGGAGACAACTAAAGACCCACAGGCCTCCTACGGAGTTACACTCTATAGCTACCTTAACAGGCACGGCGGAAGCAATTCCTGATTGGGGGGGGCTACTATCACAGGACAATTAGGCGAGGGTCCAGGGGCCGCCTAGGCCCCTGAAGCTCCACGGGTCTTAGATGGCCGGAGAGGCGTTCTAGCGTATTTCCGAGCAATAAAACAAGAAGTCTTCGCCAGTGTAAACTCTATTTGTGTTGCCTGTTTTCCCAACATTTTTTAAAGATTCATCGTCTAGAATCTCACCGACTCCATCAACCTGATCGAAATTGCCAATGAGTTTGTGAACAATGAAAACCGACAGCGGGTATTTGGGCACTTCACTATCAAGGACTTGTAATTATATGAATTGCGTTTCGGTAACTTCTTGACTGGGCGAGGATTTGGACATTCCAATGGCATGGACACGCAGGGTATTTTCTGTTCTAGTCCATTTTCATTCTAATTTTGATGAATGCAAGTCTGAACAATCAAATAACAGTATTTTATTTTCGCTGATATCACGAAACGTCCAGGACATAGGAGTCATATGTTTTCCGCGGCATTTCGTCTTAGTAATTGTACCGTATATACGGTACATGGTGTGAGGATGTAATCATTTATCTCTACCATCTTTTATATGGTAGAACACTATTAACCTTTTGTGAACCTAAAAATTACTAAAAAAATACTAAACAATGCCGGTAAAAAAAATTCTAGAGCTTTGGCTGGCCCACTAATGCTGGACAGTTGTAAATAGTTTTAGTTATGCGATAGATATGCGACGCAGACAATTCATTTTACTATTCATTTCGAAAATACGTATTCATTGAAGTATTTTTGCGTTGACATCATATGAACATGAGCAGTGTGACTAACGTCACAGGACCTACGAAGTAGAGTAGGCATTAGGACTCGAACGCGAACTCAACTCTTGGAAATTCCCACCCCCAGTTGAAATCCTGCCTATATTAAGATGGGCACCGTCCAAGTCAGAATCGCCAGTGATTTTTATCAAAAATCACCAGAAATTTTCATCAAAAGCAGGTCAGCTCAGAACTTCTGGGTAACAGTCCCCTAATGCGCCTTCATTCCAAAAATAAATAACGATCGCCGACTTAATTTTACAATTTTTTAACTAAAGGAAACAGATTGAATAATAAAAAGTTCAGTAGATTTCAAGCTTTACCGGTGAAAATACATTTACATTTCAGTGCCCTTGTCCAGGATCAAAACCACTTTTTGAATCGCATTATTTTCCCAACAATACAACAAATTTTTATATATAGTACTATAGTAGAAAAGAAGCATTTAGTAGTTTACGGTAATTCAACTCAAGACCAACACCTTCTCTGCACAAGATAATAATGATTCTATGTCATTCTCCTGAGCATAACCGCTACAAAGATGAATAAATAGCGTCTCTACATCACGTTGTTATCTAGATATATGAGACACAACATTTTGGGTATCGGCAATCTGATGAATGTACTATTCCGGTTTTCTTGTTTCACATTATATTCTATGACGGTTGATCGGTGATTTTCTTCATTGATAAACATTAAACCACCTCAGCTTCGTTGTGTGAATCGGAATTGCATTGCTGTGACACACCAACACACTCCGTGGCAGTGATTCTGTATCCCCTAATGAAGGAATCAAAATGGATCAAGATTTGAAATGACAAGAAAAATTTAGACATGTTTTGTTTACACATGTAATTTTTTGTTTAAATTATATCCCAGTGTGATATGTAGTCAATATTCAAGAGGTACAAAAAAACCTCAAAGTATGTGCTCATATTTTCACATCATGATCATTATTACTTTATCTAGTTAAATTCTACCCAAAGAAAATAAATTAAGACCCTTTAAATATGCCGTCATGGCTTTGTTTCACCCTCAGTAAACTTTTATCATTGTTGCTCACACAGACTAATCTGAAGGATGATACCACATCTTTGTTTCTTCTGCTGGGTCATTGCACCAGGCTGACTTAATTGGTTGATGTAGGATATTTCAACACCAGTGGGAAATTTGACCTGAATTTGAAGCCTGATGTGGTCTGTGATGAAATGTTTGGATGTGAAATAGGATCGTTAAAGGCCACAGTTTACATATATCTATAACAATATACTGAATTGTGTGTATTGAGGCTGACACGTTGGTAATAGCAGTGTAGATAAATGCACTAACAAATGATGGAAAATTAGGATTTCCTATTTCATAAAAACAATTACGGATGGCATATCCCACCCAGATTTTGTACTGTGTTATATATACAGTGAAACATACAGCCAAGGGTTCCCGATGGGTATGACAGTGCACTCGCTGAGCCATCAATAAATAATAAAAAAATAAGTATAAATCAATAAATCGTCAGAATTCGATCAGCTCAGAACTTGCTGGTAACAATGCCCTAATGAACGTTCATGCCAAAAATCAAGGTTCTAATGTCAACGGTTCTCCTTATTTTGCCGACGAAAGGATTCGGATGGACTGCCTGCCTCACTGACTCACTCATTACCGGATAATTTGCGACCTGTAGCCTACTTCGTAGGAATTTTAGAAAAGGTGGCCAAATTTTGGGGGGGAGGGGCTTCAGCCCCCGTAGCCCCCCCCCGGCTCCGCCGTGCCTGCTTAAATAAGATGTATCTCAATATACATATATAATAGCTCGAATTTAGTAGAAACTGTGGAGTGAACTTAATCGATAGGTTTCATACATATGAGACAAGTCAGACGGGAATATAATAGTACTTTTTTCGACATTAAATTAATAACTTTCGTGCAAAATTGCTCAGTGTTGGGAATAATATGCGATTTACATTCAACTGAATCATTGTGTCTGCCATATTGGATTCAGGGATGATGTGTAGAGTCATTGAAATAGACACAAATGATTCAATATTATATACTGTACTTGAATGTCATAAAGTTTATTCCCTGTGTCCTGAAAACAGTTCACGAACACGATGACGAAGAGCCCTTCCCTCAGATGAAGAGGGTTAGATTATTAAAATAATGACTTCAATATAAAAGTGATAGACAACAGTTCAACTGCAAAAATAGGGAAGACAATTCTAGTCCTACAGATCCCCTAGGGAACACAAAACTGTAACTGCTCTGATGAGTAGACAGTACTCACAATGCATTTAAAATAAATGAAAAACGTGACGTTTGATCTAGTGACCTCTAAATCAATAGGCTGAATACTATTCCCCAATTAGTTGCTATAAGTTTGAGGAATACTTGAAATTTTGTCGTATTTTACATCCCTGAACTATAGCTGTGACAGTGATAGCTTTATTCGGAATAATAATCAGAGAAGATATTGAGAAAAAAATATTTTGTTGCTGTTGGTTCTTCTAACTTCATATTTTGTTTTTACCATATATTTTACAAGTCTTAACGTGTTCTTAAATAGCAAAGTAGAGAACAATAGCACAAGTCTTATCATGTTGGACAATCTAGTTCATATTTTGCTTTCACCATATATTTTATAAAATATCTCAATGATAACAAATTTGACGACTCATTTTTCCCTTTTTTTCCTATTTGTCCCCCGCCGTATGTGTGTGACTTGAAAACACCGGGCGTCCGTAATTCCGTTATTCCGGCTTTCCGTTACACGTTTCTTGTCCGATCAATAACTCGAGAACCATTGGACCGATTGACCTCAATCTTGCAGAGTGTCTTGACATCGGTGAGAGGACGACTGGGATTAACTTTCAGTTACTTATGTAATACAAGATGGCCGCCATCAGCCATCTTGGATTTCACAGTTGTATCTTTATACATTTCTTGTCCGACCAATAACTCGACAAGTACTGAACCGATCGACTTCAAACTTGGGGAGTGTCTTGACATCGACGAGAGACGGTTGAGATTGCTTTTGAGTTACCAATAACTCGAGAACTATTGAACCGATCGACTTTAAACTTGGAGAGTGCCTTGGCATCGGATGCTTTTCAGTTACCTGTATAACCAGCTATGGCCACAATGAGCCATCGTGCACTGTCGGATCTTCACACATTTCTTTGCCGACCAAAAACTCGTCAGTTATTGAACCAATCGATTTCGAATTTGGACAGTGACTTGACATCACTAAGGGGACAGTTGGCATGATTTTCAGTTACCTGTGTACTCCAAGATGGCCGCAAGCCATCTTGTCTGGACATTAACTCGAGAACGATTGAACCGATCGACTTCAATCATGCAGAGTGTCTTGATATCGGTGAGAGGACCTGGGATTGCTTTTCAATTACCTGGCCACTGTCAGCCATCTTGGATTTTAAGTGCTTAGATCCTGTCTGGGCAATAAATCGAGAACAATTGAACTTTTCAACTTCAAACTTGGACATGGTCTTAAAATTGACGAGAGGGCGGCTGGGATTGCTTTTCAGTTATCTGTGTAATCCGAGATGGCTGCCATCAGACATATTGCATCGTCAGCAGTTGGAAGGCTACAAATTTCTTGTCCGAACAATAAACCGAGAACTATTGAACTGATCAACTTTAAACTTGGAGAGTGAATTGACATCATGCAGCGAGAGGACAGTTGGGATTGCTTTTCATTTACCTATGTAATACAAGATAACTGTCAGCTGTTTTGGATTTTCACTAGCTGGATCTTGTCCGGACAATAACCCGAAAACTATTGAACTGATCGACTTGTGGGCTGTATGGATCATCAGACAGATCTCTATTTTCAAAATCATACTCCCAATAAATAGTATGGGATATCAATGACCAAAACAAATCGACCATAGAAGTTCACGTCCCCTGCAGCAGCAACAGTTACGGTAGAAGCAATCCACTATAACTGTTGCTGCTGGCGGGGGACGTGGACCTCTGTGGTCGATTTTTTTAATAAACAATTATTCGTGTCTTGTTTGTTGAAATTCTCTTTGCATGTATTCGTCCGATATTCCACAATCAAACTATATAGTTGTTAGGTCGTATCCACTTAGGTAATATGCCCATTTAGCTTGTGTCCTAAAGGCTCCTATCCTGTTGGGCTCCTGTCCTTCACGACTCCTGTGTGCGCCCTGTCAGGGACACTTTAATCCCGAACATCAATACGTTTTCCCATGGTGAGATTGTATGCTGTACATATATGTCATTGCAGGAGATGAAATTTGATCTATTGCTTAATCAACTTTAAAACTGGGCTAATGAGGGAGGATAAATGTGGGAGGATGAAATTTGACCCGATTCCATTTATTTCAAAATTGGGATACATAAGCCTACTCAGCCCATATTCTAGTTTCACTCGTGCTCTGATTTTGGCCAGTGAAAATAAATTTGTGCTCAAAACTCGTGACTCGCTATTTTGTGCTAAAAACTCGTGACTCGCTATCGGACTCATTGTCAAATTATGAGCTGTCGAAGTACAAGTATGTCATTGATGAGATGAAATTTGACACAATTCATTTATTTCTTGTCCAATCAACACCAAAACGGAGAAACGTACTCAGTACATAGTCTAGTTCCACTTCGGCTTAGATGTTGGAGGTGTCATCCCCGTCGAAAACAGTAACAGTAGTTACATACGGTAGCACATGGTCGAATATTTTAACATTATCCTGAAACAGTATCCAAATATGGCGTCATTCCCAGACAGTGTGTGTGGTAAACCGTAATGATCAAAGAGTTTACTCCCGCAGAAGAGTCTGGCTTTGTTATAGGGTGGAAATATCAAAAGATTGTGCCGTGCAAAGATGTTAATCTCTGTGAGTTAAACGTCCATCTTTGTCAGAGAGAAAAGGTAGAAATGGCTGTCATTGGATTATTATGGGATCTCGTAGAATATCGGCGAACATTTAGCCCGAAGTTTTCGTAGCGTTACGTCTAGATGGTAACCATTTCGGTTTGAAATATTATGTTTTTTAACATGGGCGATGTTGCTGAGTAAAATGGTAATCAAATGTCCATGACCCCCATTTTTTTTACAACAAAACAAAAGCAACCGTTGGTTAACAAAGGGCTTAACGGGGAGATGAAGTTTTATCTTTGTGATTTCTTAGCCATTCGACAATAAAATTGGGCTACATGCTCAGCGCATTGTCTTAACTTCACTCAAGCTTTGACTCATCCCTGTTCAGATATTCTCTACCTTGCCCAAATTACAAAACACTGAACACATAGCCTAGTTTTACACAACCTTTGATGTTTGGTCTGAAAGTTTGAATGCCTGCTCAGATATCATTCTCTATTTGCCCAACTACCAAATTATAAATTGCTGAAAAATATATGTACATGTATGCCATTGGCGAGATGAAATTTTATATAAATCATTTAAACATACTGAGTACATAGTCTAGTTTCACACAAAGGTTTTGTTCTGGGAGTGTTAACCCCCGTTCAGAAATCACCGTTTTTATCTGCCACATAATTTCATGGTATGGGGTATAGCAGTATGGGTATACAAATTTAAAGCGAAATCAAAGAAGCGAAAATTGTCCCAGCAACTGGTTCCGTGCAGATCTAAAACTATACCCTCCCTATATACCACCTTGTCGCGGACCTTGATCTGGGTATAACGGTACCTCTTAATCAGTTTAGAATACTTTCAATATTGATCAAACACGGGGCCTTCCCCAAACGCGCGCAAGGAAATGTATATATGAACCTATCGGCTCCAGACGACGGACATAATAATGCAATTTGCGTCCTATAGTATTTGTTTTCACGTGTAACAGAAACGTTTTTACAATCTGAACCTCATGATAGGAGACAATAACTTACTCATAATATCGTATATTATTCTAATTTCACTGGTCTCTTCTTTTACTGGTAATTGGTCCCGTCGCGATAGGTAAATTAATCTGGTTAATACTGATAAACGTTTTCTTTTGCGCATGCGCTTCTGAGCTTCAACATTTCCTGATTGTTCAACATATTTCGCAATCTATATCATTTAACATCACGTGGGACGTCGAGTGCACGAAAAATCTCGGGGGAAAACCCGAGTCTGTTTCTATTTTTAACAACCGGTGTTGAATTCTCAGCTGTGTAAGCAAATATTGTGAGCAAGTATCATCCGTGTAAAATAAGGACAGGGGGAGGGGTGATACGCACTGGTGTACAAACTGATTTTCCCAGAAATTAAAATACGAAAAAAAGTTTGTGTAAATCCAGACTAATTTCATGACACGGAAAATAAACAATTCGAGCAAAAATCAGTTTCAGTATCATAAGATGTCAAGTAAAACAGTTCATGTAAATAATTTATAAGAGAATAACTTGAACCTTTGATTCAAGCTTTGATTTTGTTGAAGGAGATTTAATCCATTGTGAGTAATCCTCCTTCCGGATCTGCCCCCATTGTCAACATACTGAATACATAGTCTAGATTCACACAAGTTTCTTTTTAGTCTGTAAAGTTTAACGCCTGTCCAAAAATAATTTCCTATCTGCCATTGTCACACTGTTAGCTGCTGAAAATTATATATGTACACGTATGTCATTGGTGAGATGAAATTTGATATAAATCATTAAACATTAAAATTGGGCTACATATTGAGTAAGGCTTAATGCTTGTCAGATACCATGATAGGGGTATGCATATTTAAAGTGAAATTACAGAAACATGGTTTCTCTATTTTGTTTTGGCATTATAGCATTTCCTATTCTTTCGTCTGAAAAAAAAAACATTTATTCCTCCGTTTTCACTCTGTGTAAACAGAGAAGAGAATGGTTCGTAATCAGGCTAATGTTATACAATGTGAGAATACACAACAGAACAGGCTCACGAGGCAGTACCCCGTTTTTTTTAACCGAAGAAAATGTGTTTCGGGTCCGTTTGCATTTTTTTAAATTTTGATTCTTCGACTTGCGAAGGAAGAAGTGAAAAAGTGAAAGAGAAAGAAACAATGACCTATTATCCGACATTGTACCACCTTACTTCTCAGAAATTAGTCTTACTAGTATTAGGAGCATAATAGAAGATTGGGGGAAAACCCCGTGGAAGGGGGGGCCAAGGGAAACAGCACCTGTCGAAAGCCAACTCGTACTAAATATTCCAGGATGTGTTGAGAAAATTATCGTCTGGAGAAATGGACAACAGTTTACTAAGAACATTGCTTTACATATCTCACAGCTTCCTACAGCATATAATTTGATCCTCGCACTTAAGGTTTACACTCCGTTATCAGATGATGGTAGAATCATATATTTAACAAAATAATATGCCTAATCTGAGTGAAGCCTAATTGTAATGTTAATTGAAGAAGAATTCTCTGCAATGAGATATATATCCACAACATATTTGATTGCTTTGGAAATAAACAATTTCCTGCCCTAAAAGTTTCAATATATGGGATCATTTAAAATTAAAACTATTCACGTACATAATTTATATTGCCATATTCCTCAACGTTTGAGTGACATAGAACTAAATAATATCTGAATCCGAGTAACCAAATGATTTTTATACTGAAAAGAAGGTTCAAACAGGTCACATCTCAACAAATATTGTAACGTTTTCTTGATAGAGTGTAGAGATTATCAAATTATGAGAAGTGTGTTGTTATAGCTTACAGTGAGAAGCTGACGCGACGAAGAAGAACCCGCCTTCTATGGCAAGCCGTTTCAGTATTTAATCGGTTATTCCACATATGGTGAAAACTTTTGCACATATGTCAAAAGGTTTTCAACATATCTATAAAGCTTTTCAACATATGTCTAAAAGTGCGAATTTATTCCACATATGTGTAAAAGTTTTATACATATGTTGAAATTTTTTTGACATATGTGCAAATGTTTTCAACATATGTGCAAATGTTTTCAACATATGTGGAATAGTTAATTTATTTAACATATGTGTGTAAAAATTTTCAACATATCTAAAACTTTTACACATTTGTCTAAAAGATTTACACATAATGTTGAAAAAAGGTTTTTACACATATGTATAAAACTTTTCAACATAAGTGAAATAGTTATTTTATTTCACATATGTGCAATTTTTTTCCGCATATGTCTGAAAGTTGCGCCGTCTGCCGTAGGCATCGACTGCTCTCTGGTATCATTTTGGCGCCTTTTCCTCCTGCAAACAAAGAAACAATCTTTCCACAATGACAATATATTCAGTAAGGTTGACCTTGAAATGGCTGTAAGAGACTTGAGTTTGTGTGTTTATTTACCTGTGACCGGGTTGATTACTCCTACACTAGCGTATTTCGATCCTGTATTTCAGATGTCTTGTTAATTCAGGCTTTGTTCCTACCCCAGCCCCGCTCTCCTCTTTCGTTTCAAGTTTGCATGGACCCACCGTACTCTACCACATATAGCGACCGCACACAGGGGCTTGTTGTTGGTCAGTTAATAATTTAGGATATTAATTTTCATATATACTCTCCACGTACTCATATTTATGGAGTAGAATGAGAGTATATAAGAATATTAATATCATAATTAATAAATGAGCAACAACAAGCCCCTGTGCTATACCGCAGTTTGTACGATCTGCGTTAGCTACAGAAGTAGAGGTGCGTTTACGGAAGATGGTCATGTGTGGACCTTGAATCTAAGATAATGTAATAATATTATTATTATTATTATAAGCTTCCGTGTCCTCACGGTAGTTCCACATGTCTCGCATAGTCAGAGAGACGAAAAACAAACCCCGAAGCGACAGCGCTATTTTAAAATGGTCGTTAGATAACAAACATTCACGAGAGATTATACCACAGGGAGCAGTCCATTTCGTTTCCATTAACTCTCCTGGTATTTATTTAACATATGTACAAAACTTTTGCACATATGTGGAAAACCACTTTATTTGACATATGTGGAAAAGTTTTGCACATATGTATAACACTTTTCAACATATGTGAAATAGTTAATTTATCTTACATATGTGTAAACTTTTCTACATATGTGTAAAACCTTTCGACATATGTGTAAAACTTTGCACATATGTGTAAAACTTTTGCACATATGTCTAAAAACTGTTTTTTACACATACGTGGAATTCTTTTGTACATATGTGCAAAAGTTTTCAATATATGTGGAATAACCGATTAAATACTGAAACGGCTTGCCATATCCTTCAGATCAAGTGGAATACATTATTACAAGAATAATTTCAATATGGACATGATCTCGTTCGACTTTTAACAGAAATAGGGGAGACAATTCTAGATCCACAGACCTCATAGGGAGGTCTACTGATGTATCTCAAAATACATAAAAAATAGGTCGAATTTAGTAGAAAGTGCAGTGAACTGAATCAATAGTTTTCATATATGAGACAAGTGAGACGAGAACATAATAGTACTTATTCGATATTAATCAATTAATTTCGTGAAAAATTTCTCAGTGTTGGAAATCATGCGATTTACATTCGACTGAACCATAGTCTGTCATATTGGAATCACGCATGATGTTTTGAGTCGTTCAATTAGACACAAATAATTCAATATGATTTACTGTACCACAATGTCATAAAGTTATTCCCTTTGTCCGATATTCCCCAAACAAAATATATAGTTGTTGGATCGTATCCACTTTGGTAATACGACCATTGAGCTCGTGTCCTAAAGGCTCCTATTTTATTGGGTTCCTGTCTTAAAAGGGTTCCTGTATTCCCTGTCTGTCCCATGATAAGAGTGTACGCTGTACATATGCATATACATATACATGTATATAAATTTCTAAGACATTTAAGCAAATGATCCAGTTCCACTCGAACTTTGATTGTGGACAGAGAGGTTTGATCGCTGTTCCAAATTCTTCCTTCTTCATCCCCCGTACTGCCAATGGTAGCTGTAGAATTACATTGATGAGATGAAATTTGACCTGATTCCATTTATTTCAAAATTGGGATACATAAGCCTACTCAGCCCATATTCTAGTTTCTCTCGTGCTCTGATTTTGGCCAGTGAAAATAAATTTGTGCTAAAAAATCGTGACTCGCTATCGGACTCATTGTCAAATTATGAGCTGTCGAAATACAAGTATGTCATTGATGAGATGAAAGTTGACACAATTCATTTATTTCTTGTCCAATCAACCCCAAAACGGAGATACATACTCAGTACATAGTCTAGTTTCATTCCAGCTTAGATGTTGGAGGTTTCATCCCCGCCCAGAACAGTAACAGTAGTTACACACGGTAGTACATGGTCGAATATTTTAACATTATCCTGAAACAGTATCCAAATATGGCATCATTCCCAGACAGTGTGTGTGGTAAACCGTAAAGATCAAAGGGTTTACTCCCGCAGTCTGGCTTTGTTATAGGGTGGAAAATATGAAAAGATTGTGCCGTGCAAAGATGTTAATCTCCGTGAATTAAACGTCAATCTTTGTCAGAGAGAAAAGGTAGAAATGGTTGTCATTGGATTATTATGGGATCTCGTAGAATATCGGCGAACATTTAGCCCGAAGTTTTCATAGCGTTACGTCTAGATGGTATTCCTCCGATTTACCATCTCGGTTTGAAATATTATGTTTTTTAACATCGGCGATGTTGCTGAGTAAAATGTACTCTAGTAATCAAATGTCCATGACCCCCATTTTTTTACAACAAAACAAAAGCATCCGTTGGTTAACAAAGGGCTTAACGGGGAGATGAAGTTTTATCTTTGTGATTTCTTAGCCATTCGACAATAAAATTGGGCTACATGCTCAGCGCATTGTCTTAACTTCACTCAAGCTTTGATTTTGGACAGGTGACTCATCCCTATTCAGATATTCTCTACCTAGATCTGCCCAAATTTTCAAAACACTGAATACATAGCCTAGTTTTACACAACCTTTGATTTTTGGTCTGAAAGTTTGAATGCGTGCTCAGATATCATTCTCTATTTGCCCAACTACCAAATTATAAATTGCTGAAAAATATATGTACATGTATGCCATTGGCGAGATGAAATTTTATATAAATCATTTAAACATACTGAGTACATAGTCAAGTTTCACACAAAGGTTTTGTTCTGGGAGTGTTAACCCCCGTTCAGAAATCACCGTTTTTATCTGCCACATAATTTCATGGTATGGGGTATAGCAGTATGGGTATACAAATTTAAAGCGAAATCAAAGAAGCGAAAATTGTCCCAGCAACTGATTCCGTGCAGATCTAAAACTATACCCTCCCTATATACCACCTTGTCGCGGACCTTGATCTGGGTATAACGGTACCTCTTAATCGGTTTAGAATCCTTTCAATATTGATCACCAAACGCGCGGAAGGAAATGTATATATGAACCTATCTGCTCCAGACGACGGACATAATAATGCAATTTGCGTCCTATAGTATTTGTTCTCACGTGTAACAGAAACGTTTTTACAATCTGAATCTCAAGATAGGAGACAATAACTTACCGTACTGATAATATCGTATAGTATTCTAACTTGACTGGTCTCTTCTTTTGCTGGTAACTGGTCCCGTCGCGATAGATAGGCTAAATTAATCTGGTTAATACAGATAAATGTTTTTTTTTGCGCATGCGCTTCTGAGCTTCAACATTTCTAGATTGTTCCACATGTGTTGCAATCGATATCATTTGACATCACGTGGGACGCAGTCGAGTGCACGAAAAGTCCCTGGGGAAAACCCGAGTCTATTTCTATTTTTAACAACCGGAGTTATAAATTCTCAGCTATGTAAGCAAATATTGTGAGCAAGTATCATCCGTGTAAAATAAGGACAGGGGGAGGGATGATACGCACTGGTGTACAAACTGATTTTCCCAGAAATTAATACAAGAAAAAAACTTTGTGTAAATCCAGACTAATTTCGTTATACGGAAAATAAACAATTCGAGCCAAAATCAGTTTCAGTATCATACGATGTCAAGTAAAACAGTTCATATAAACAATTTATAGGAGGATAACTTGAACCTTTGATTCAAGCTTTGATTTTGTTCAAGGAGATTTAATCCATTGTAAGTAATTCTCCTTCTTGGATCTGCTCCCATTGTCAAAATACTGAATACATAGTCTCGTTTCACACAAGCTTCTTTTTAGTCTGGTAAGTTTAACCCTACCTGACCCGTAAGGGGGGGAATGGCTCCCCTACCAAACTTTCTGCGCTATCTCCAGAACGATAAAAAAATGGAGAACTGAAACTCCGTGATTTTATCGTTTATCATGTTGGGGTCATTTTGAGCCTACCTGCATGATCCCCCGATCATGGGTAAATTCAAGATGGCGTCCACGTGGGGTACCAGAAAAGTGATTTTTTTCGTAATATTTCTTCAAAATTTCTGCTTTTCCGCGATGAAAAGTGGACAAAAACTATTTTATTTCACATCACATTAATATTTACTAATTTAACATGCAGTTTTTGCGAAGAAATTGCATAAATAAAAAAATCGAAAAATGTGACCCAAAAATCGAAAAAAATGTCGTTTTTGTAAATGACGTCATCGAAGCAACCATCTTGGATTTTTTACATTTCCTGGTAGAACTTGACCCAAGGATATGGTGTGGTAAGTTTCAACCCCCTAGCTCAAGGGGTAAGAAAATAATTAGGAGGGGGGGGGGGGGGGGTACATGTCCCAAAAAGCCCAGGCCAGATAGAGTTAATGCCTGTCCAGAAATCATTACCTATCTGTCACATTGTCACACTGTTAGCTGCTGAAAAATATATATACACGCATGTCATTGGTGAGATGAAGTTTGATGTAAATCATTAAACAATATAATTGGGCTACATATTGAGTAAGGCTTAATGCTTGTCAGATTCTATGATAGGGGTATGCATATTTAAAGTGAAATTAAAGAAGCACGAATTGGTCTCGTGCATATACTAGGCCTGTCTAAATCTATACGCTCCCTAGATACATGGACTTCCTTGTCGCTGGAATAAAAAAAAAGCACACACACACATCATTTTTTTTAGTCCAGTAATCAGCAACATACCAGCAGCCAGCCGTCTAACCCTATGCCCCTACCTCAACCATGGCAGAAAAGAGCTTCCAACCATAAACAGCATTTGAGGACCTTTCTTATCAGAGATTTGCAACGGCAGCGCCATTATGGAAAAGTTTGAGGCAAAAAAGTTTCAGCATTCCATTTATTGTCATACGAACGGTACTCCCTCAAATCTAACAGAGTGCTTAGCTCACAAGCACGCAACGCAAAATAGTGGTTTGCTTCTTTAGATGGTTGGTTAATTTCGAAGAATTCGCCTATATATATATGCCTGGGTTGTATTCGACACTCACAATGTGCTACGAAAATTCAATGGTTTCAAGGGAAACAGCACCTGGCGAAAGCGAAATTATACTACATATTCCAGGATGTATTGAGAAAATTTTCGTCTGGAGAAATGGACAACAATTTACTCTTAAGTCCTAAGAACATTGTTTTACCGCTTCCTACAATTTGATTCTGGCACTTAAAGGGAACGTAAACTCTGGTGAACCGTGCATAACCAGTTAAAGCTTTTTCCTCATAGAATCCAAATCGTGTATCAGATATTTTTTTACATTTTTTTCGAAGCAGTAGGCCTACTAAAAGTTTTAACTTCGTTACACTGGAACAACATAGAGGCCTCCATGTTTGAAGAATCGTGACGTCAGCGGACACTAGTTCTTCTGCATCTGGAGGTAAAAACGCGTCAATTGGCAGAGGTGCAGTATTCGAGCCCGTAGCTTACAAACATGAACAAGGATGATAGTGCGACGTGTCGAGATTACCTGGCCCGGCATCGTAGAATATCTGCTAGAATCAGGCCGTATTCTACATCAAAGCTTATCTATAGCATTGCCTCTGTTAGTCGGGGAACGGAGGAGTGTATGAAAACGACCATATACGGTCATGTTATCTCGACGCAGAGAATGTCCGATGACGTAGGAGATTATCGGCACAAATGAATTTCACGCTTTCCCATTGGATAAAAATCCTGCCCAAAATAAACATGGCGGCGCCCTGAAGAAATTCCAAATCACGATATTTTCTATGTTTGCGTCTGTCTCATTCATTGGGAAAAAATGAGAAAAAATATTTGTCAAGATTTTTTTAATCTATCGGGACTCTTGTATAATTCCCGCGGTGTTTTACCGCAGAGTTTACGTTCCCTTTAAGGTAACAACACAATTTTCTACTTTTCTCCACATTTTTTGACCCAGGTGACCTTGCCCTTTATCTGACCATTTGACCTCAAAATAATTACAGTTATTGTGATTCCCTGCCCCATGTGCAAGGGAGGCATACAGTTTTGAACAAATTCTGGGACTTGCAACATGAGGTTTTTAAATTAATACAGGTTCTCTGGCTTGAGTGAACTTGAACATGTACAGTTTGAACTAAACGTAAAATAAGGTTCTTAAATATAGACCCTGTTAAACCTTAATTCTCTCTCTCTCTCTCCTTAAATATAGACCCCGAAATACCCAATGTTTAGTGCCAGTTCATAAAGTGGAATTGGAGATTTTCTTTTTTTGAAGATTTCTAGCCCAAGTGCCATTGACCTTTGACCTAATTACCTCACTATCAATAGGCTGAGAGCTACTCCCCAATTATATCTTCAGCAAAATTTGGAGTGAACTGAATCAATAACGGTGACACACACTCACACAAACAGCGAGTCTATACCCACCAACCGTGTTCCGGCGGGAGATAAATAGACAACAACAGCACTAAAAATCTCTCTACGGCTGTACACCATACTAAAATCTTGAGAATCACTGGATATGGATAAAGATTATTGAATTTATTATTATAATAGATGATGAAAAAGCATTAAAAATGTTCGGGTAATTGTCAAACAGCAACCAAACTACAACCATTAACATGAGATGCATTTATTGCCTGATGAGAGAATAACCGATCGAACATAATTGAACACAGTAATATTGTCACCCATCAGCCATACAAGTCACCCCATCAATTACATTTCATGATGGACATCAAAATGATTGATCAATTACATATCTTATTTCAAATGTAAAGTTTAGAAACATAAATACATTTGAGCATACATTAGTTATACGTGACATAACCAGCAAATAGTTACAACCAAAATATTAAAAAATATAGTGAACAGACGTAAGCTTGAAATTAATAATTAATATTGTCACCCATCAGCCATACAAGTCACCCCATCAATTACATTTCATGATAGACACATCAGAATGATTGACCAGTTACATATCTTATTTCAAATGTAAAGTTTAGAAACATAAATACATTTGAGCATACATTAGTCATACGTGACATAACCAGCAAATAGTTACAACCAAAATATTAAGAAATATAGTGAACAGACGTAAGCTTGAAATTAATAATTAAGCACTATTCACAATATGAATTCATCGTAATATCTGTTACTACATATTATCATGTGAGCTCCGCGGATGCGGGAACGAGACACAAACAACTAACAAAAATAATCTCGAGAAAACTGTACATCTTTACATATAAATATACCCGCCAAGCCGCAGGCCCTCCAAAAAATAAACCAGTGACCACAATTGTAACTGATAAGTCTTCTTTCCTCTGACACGTACAGATCCCACAAGATGGAAGGACACCAATGTACTAAGGCCGTCGCCCCATTGGATAGCTTAAACACTTGTGTAAGACCATACTGCCAGAAGAAAAACAGACAAACCTACCACAGATGACGAATTACCCCGATGAAAAAAGCTCTTAAGCATTTAGTCCCCTTGCGGTTTAGGTGCAGGCCATCTTTAGGCGAAAATAGTGCAGATATAGGCTTCCCCTGATGAAGAAATGGCCTATAAGACCTTAGGAACTGAAGATGCCTTGCTTGACATAACAAATTTAACTCTCCGTTGAGCTTAATTAGCTCCAAGCCTCGCGACGGGAAATCTATTGGTCGTGGGAGAATACTAGACACCACTAGGGTGACTGGCCAGTGACTCTGAATGTAGTCAAACAATTCAGAAAATGTTCTTAATATCTGAGGTATGCTGCTACGCTCTAAGTCATTAGTAGTACCCATGTGAATGATCACATGACTTAAGCCATCTAAGGCTATTCGCCTGGACTGTAATTTGTAAAGCAAGCGAGCAACAGTGCATCCTGGGAATGCCAGTACTTGTGTACACGAAATCTCATCCACATATGTAGCAATTGAGTCAGATATGATGGCCACTTTCCGGTGGTGTGCTGTAACATAAGAAGAAATTGTTATTAGCCTAGCTCCTCAGTCTGAATAAGGCTCCTCATCTGCCATGAGACACGTGTTCTATCTTCCAATGAGAAATCTAAATATTTGAGGTAGGCATCGCTTTGCCAATCTACGGCTAGTTTAATCAACTCGCCTGGCACCTGCGATTGAAATGCCCACAATGTGCCCCCACGTCGAAAACTATGAGTCGAATAGCGATCAGGATTACGCCCAGTTTTCGCAATTAAGATTTTCAGAAACTTTTGCACCACGGGGTATGTAATAGGACGTGTAATGCCTTTCCTAACTATACGAGAGAAGGCTGGCATATTCTCATCTGTGGTAGGTACCTTTTCCAGCATGTTCTTATAAGCTTTCAGTGGACACAACACCGAGTTTGATATGGCTAGCACCGGGAATCGCAATTCTCTTTCCCCATATTGTATCGTTTTTGACCATTTGATGATGATCAGTAAGCCCCCTTCACCTGATATAATGTTACCCCTTGTTAATTGCTTGGTCGGATCAAAAGAGGCTTCGCTGTTAGGAATCAAATTAGATTTTCTGCACATTAAAAAGAATGCCAATAAGAACAGAGACCAGAGAGAAGATTGCAGTGGGTCGTGGGATTTTAAGAGAGGTATGAATTCCCTTAATATTTGTGGTGTCATCGGAAGAGCTTGTTTTGGGCAATGTGGGTTCAACCTTGCTAGACCTTTGAGCTGTAAATTTAGGAGAAAATTATCTTCTGGAAACACAATATCTAATACCAAGTGCAATTTTTTAACACCACTGATATAGTTTCTGATACTTGCCGTACTCTTAAATGATCTGCTTAAGAACTGAGCATATGAACAGAGGATCTGATTTGTAGTAGGCAATGAGTTAATTCCAAAATAACTGCAAAATAAAAAATATGCTTTCCATTGAATCTTCATGTTCTTGGTTGTTCCCTCGGCATAAGCATGTTTAAGGGTCACTTTAGATTCTCTTCTCAAACCTTGGAGTTCAGAGTCTGAAAAGGGATTACCAACTGTGAGAGAAAGAGAAAAGACTCGATTGCAAGGAGATATCGCTCCAACTTCCACCTACTGTTAACTCCCGAAAGCGGGATTTGAAGAAATCACTCATTGCCCATCTTGACAATAAATCTGGGAGTCTATTATCCACCCCAGCTATATGTGTTGCTCTGATCTCAAACTCTCCCTGAGAAGCCAGCCAACAAATTTCGCGTAAACATGCCTGCAAAAATTCATTCTTACTTCGACCGGAGTTCAATACAATCACTGACACTTGATTGTCGCAATTTATGACGATGCGTTTCCCACGAAAATTCCCTCCCCAGAGTTTTAGACTGACAATTATCGTTAACATTTCGAGCTCATTTATCCCTAGCTTGAGCTTTTGGATGAATCCTGGGAATTCCCCATGAAAATATTCAGATCCACACACTCCACCACATCCAGTTAAACATGCATCAGTTGCAAAGATTTGGTCAGGCTCAGACCATTCTTCCCAAGCCATCATGGAAACTCCATTGAAGACTGGCAAAAACAGATGCGACCAGATTAGGTCTTTCCTGACGTAAGCTGGAATGGCAACCAGTGTTAATTCATTTCGAAAGGTTTTCAGCCATTGAAGAAGTCTGGAGACGAACACCCTACCTGGTCGCACACAAGTAGAAACAAAGTGTAACTTGCCCAATAATGATCTTAATTGCTTTAACGTAGCTTTTTGGCGATTCAGCCAGGAGTTGACCAATTTCAAGATGTCCTTGACCCTCTTACTGTCAATTGACAGAGTCAATGCAACACTGTTGAACAATATCCCTAGGAATGGCATCTCCGTCGCTGGAGACCACGCTTTATCGACAGCCTCCACCAGGCCACATAATTCAAGTATCTCGCCCAGTTTGTCAAAAGCCTTTCCTGCGACACACGCTGATTCTGCACTGGCTAGATCGTCAATATAGTTGACGAGTTCGTAACCTTGACGTTGAAACATGTGTCCAACTGCGGATGTGACTCGCTGACATATTTGAGCCGATGATCTGGAGCCCATAGCTAAAACCCTATCGAAATATAAATGATCTTCCCATGTGAAACCCAGAAGGTGAACGTCACCCGGATCAATGGGGATTTGTCTGTAGGCCCGTTTGAGATCCCTTTTGAACATAAGCGACCCCCGACCCTTCTTTTTGATTATTTCCACTAAGTTGTCCATGCTAGGATAGTGTAAGTCTATCCGTTCATCTAAATAAAACTCCTTGGAGATTCCGTCATTGACAGAATGGCCCCTGGGGAAGCTCAGGTCCAAAATTACCCTACGGTCATGTTCCCCCTTTGGAACACTGTTTAAGGGGGAGATCATTATTTTGGTGTTAAAAGGGTTGTCTTTCAAAGGGCCCAAAATGGCCTTGTGACCTAACTCTGTATTCAGGTATTTGTTAATGGCTTGAGGGAAGTTTGTCGCACCATTGTGGTTAATAGTAGTCTTAGGACAATCTCTCGACACCTCTCCCTCATGACCAATAGGGAAACCAAATTCCAATAATTCACAAATTTTCTTATCACTATATGCCTCTAATTCCTCTCTCCAAAATGGAATATTGAGTTTGGACATGACTGGGATTCTACATCCAAGATAATTGTACATGCCAGAGTTTTCAACCTCATTATGTGCAGTAATAGCCGCCATTATCCAGCTATTATCAGATTTGGGGTCCTTGTGTGTGTCTAAGTGGATGTCATCAATCAATATGTCTCTATTTTTGTGACAAAAGGATTTCATGTTAGGCAATGATGACCTCACAATGTCTGTATGACCCAATGCATGACAAGATGAAATATCATTTGTGAGTTGGGGTAATGACGCCTCCCTTCCGGTGTCGGTACCAAAATTGTCACCGTTGACAGGACTTTCAGGCTTTGCACTATGGGAAGGACATTGTGCTGCAAAGGAGGATTTTAGGTAGGCAGGTATAAAAATATCACTCAATGGGTCGAGGTCCGAGACGGCAGCTAGTCATTTACTGTTCCCCCGTTTATGATGTGGACATACCGATGCACTCTCAGAATGCTCACGTTTAGTTTTATCTTTTTGCCAGCAGGTGGCGCAGATATGTACAACTTGACGTATTTGACCCCTAATAGTTGCTGAGTGGGGTGCGGACTCGTGACACTTGTTCCTTTGATATAGGGAGCAAAACCAAATTTGGTCCTCTTTGCCTTTGGATTTTGCTAAGGTACCAGTATCCCTGTTTCTGAAGGTGCCAGCACCCCCTTCCCTCTTTATGTGCTTGGCTAGCAAAGGAATCTCTAATCTAGCTGGATCGTCATTCCATGTTTTTAGACCGAGCTCTATTTGCCGGATCCAAGCTGCATACCAATTTAAAAGGGCACTCCATTCGTAAATACTTTGATAATAAACTATTTTCTTTAGAAAGGAAAGCCTACCATTTCTTTCGATTTTAGAAATGTTTCCACTGGATATGATTTCTAGTTCCCCTGCAACTAATGTCTGGAAAGTTAAATCCCGAAAACCAATTTTTTTACCCACATATTCATACTGCAGCATTGAATGCGCATATGTCATGGGAAATCTGACTTTATCAGAGGACCTAGCCTCAATTCCAGACTTACATTTTTTCTTTTTTCTTTTGCGTTTGATGGAATGCCTACTGTCTGATGACCCCGAAGAGTCACTACTAGTACTACATGTACTAGTGTCATTGTCATTGTCCCTTAAACCTAACTTCGACATTTGTCTGTCAACCTTCTCATTTAAAGCTGACATAGCTCTTAAGTCCTTGAGGTCACAGTTTTTAAGTTCTTGAGGGGTCATATTTTTGGTACTTCCCGTCTTAATCACAGTCCCTTGATGTGCACTGTTATGGTTGGTTGGGGTATCAGATAAAATGTTACCTCTGCTTTTCATTTCCTGCAGGATATTCTCAGATTCCTGAATTTCTTGCTTCAACATCTGTTTTTTGGCCTCTTTCTCCTGTTTCCTGATTCGCCTGGCTTCTGATGCTACCTTTCTTTTGTTTTCTTCCAACATCTTCTGGAGGTGTAACATCTCGTCATCGCTGTCCGACTCAGATGGAGGGAGCTCATATTCATACGCTGGAGTGCTACGATTCCGATAGACAGTCCACAGTTACGAAAGGAAATCACTGCTATCAAGTAAACCACAACTTGATGGGGCAAAACACCAGATATGTCCGATCACAGTAGGTTAAATTAAGTTCAAAAAGGCACAACCAGGCATTAACTATATTCCGGAATCACGCTCCAGGAAATCAAATCATCCAAACCACAAAATGTCAAAACAAGCTTCAAATTAGCTTCAATGTTCAAGAATCCAATCTAAATAAAATTAGATCGTAGAAATTCTTACTCAACTGTCCGAATGGTTACTTTCTCAAAATATGATTGCTTATAGTGCCAGGGCCTTCTTTTAAAGGCATTAGTAGTATATAAAGGTGATTTAAGGTCACATTTCGCAGTATATAAAGCGCATTTCGAGGCCGTTGACCCTTTTTGCCCTTTTGCGCATTTGACCTTTTGCGCGCCATAGGGCGCCACGTGGAGGTCAAGTGACCTTTGGACATGTATTCCTCCGCGGTGATGCGGTCTGGCGGTGATGCGGTCGCGGGAAAAAGCTTCCCCGGAGAAAAAGTAGTCCCCACACTTCAAATACGCTGCATGACCCGATTGGTTCGAGTGAGGTATCAAAGTGAAGCATTCGTGAAGGGGCATCCAGTCATGGGTGGGTGCATGTAAAATTAGGATTTTTTCCCGAAACTATAAAAAGCGGAATACGGACTATACCCCTAAAATAGGGGAAAACACCTATCAACCCTAGTCAAAAGGGCTAATATCGGTCCCCGGGCTTATTGGGACCTGCCTATCAAGTCAATGGGGTGGGTGTATGTAAAACTAGGATTTTTTCCCGAAACTATAAAAAGCGGAATACGGACTTTATCCCTAAAATAGGGGAAAACACCTATCAACCCTAGCCAAAAAGGCTAATATCGGTCCCCGGGCTTATTGGGACCTACTTATCAAGTCAATGGGGTGGGTGCATGTAAAATTAGGATTTCCCCCGAAAATATAAAAAGCGGAACACGGACTTTACCCCTAAAATAGGGGAAAACCCCTATCACCTCTAGCCAAAAGGGTTGATATCGGTCCCCGGGCTTATCGGGGCCTGCCTATCAAGTCAATGGGGTGGGTGCATGTAGAATTAGAATTTTTTTCCGAAAATATAAAAAGCGGAACTCGGACTTTACACCTACAATAGGGGTCTGTATTATACAGTATACGGGGAAATGCCTGTATGGGGGGGGGAGGGGGGGTCAATTTTTTTTTCGTGGGCTTTACTATGGGTTGTGGGTTCTCGTTTTTCTCGTCTCGCCAAGAAAAACACGATGGGAGGGGTCCTGGAGCGAAGCGGTGGAATTTTGGGGGAAAGTCACCGAGGTCTGTATATAGGCTCATAGGATGGCCATGGGGGGTATAGGTCCAACCTGGGAAATTCACACACGTTCATTGTGATATGGTTTGCTTGGATTTGTTTTTCACGTCTCGTCATTTAGAACACGATGGGAAGGGTCCTGGAGCGAATCGGTGAAATTTTTGGAAAAGTACCATATAGCCCATATAGTCATATACTGGCTATATGGGGGTATAGGTTCAACCTGGGAAATTCACACACGTTCATTGTGATATGGGTTGTTTGGTCTTGTTTTTCACGTCTGGTCATTTAGAACATGATGGGAAGGGTCCTGGAGCGAAACGGTGAAATTTTGAGAAAGGTACCATATAGCCCCCACGTTCATTGTGATATGGGTTGTTTGGTCTTGTTTTTCACGTCTCGTCATTTAGAACACGATGGGAAGGGTCCTGGAGCGAAACGGTGAAATTTTGAGAAAGGTACCATATAGCCCCCACGTTCATTGTGATATGGGTTGTTTGGTCTTGTTTTTCACGTCTCGTCATTTAGAACACGATGGGAAGGGTCCTGGAGCGAAACGGTGAAATTTTGGGAAAGGTACCATATAGCCCCATATAAGCTCCATACTGGCTATATGGGGGTATAGGTTCAACCTGGGAAATTCACGTTCATTGTGATATGGGTTGCTTGGATTTGTTTTTCACGTCTAGTCATTTAGAACACGATGGGAAGGGTCTCAGAGCGAAACGGTGAAATTTTTGGAAAA
The DNA here is from genome assembly GCA_036873755.1 of Hanleya hanleyi. NCBI lineage: Eukaryota > Metazoa > Mollusca > Polyplacophora > Lepidopleurida > Hanleyidae > Hanleya > Hanleya hanleyi. Next base: position 24,559 of record JAVTVY010054279.1, read on the forward strand.
GTGCCATATAGCCCATATAGCTCCATACTGGCTATATGGGGGTATAGGTTCAACCTGGGAAATTCACACACGTTCATTGTGATATGGGTTGCTTGGATTTGTTTTTCACGTCTAGTCATTTAGAACACGATGGGAAGGGTCTCGGAGCGCAACGGTGAAATTTTTGGAAAAGTATCATATAGCCCATATAGTCCCATACTGGCTATATGGGGGTATAGGTTCAACCTGGGAAATTCACATACGTTCATTGTGATATGGGCTGTTTGGATTTGTTTTCACGTCTCGTCATTTAGAACACGATGGGAAGGGTCCCGGAGCGAAACGGTGAAATTTTTGGAAAAAGTTCACCGAGGCCTGGGTAGGCCCATAGGCCTATACTGCATGGCTATGGGGTATAGGCCCATACGGGGTGGACGTTTTGGGGTCTAGGTGAGCCCCTAATGATCCTATGATGTCGTATGAGGTCTTATTTTGAAGCTCTCGTGGAGGAGCATCCGACTGGACTAATGGTTCGTCCGTCTCCAATAGTCTGCGCATGCGCAGTCTGGCCGTAGTATAGAAAGCAGGCATTTTGGGGGGTATGTGGGTGTGTGTTTGGGGTAGAGATGGACCATCCTTGGTCCGAATGGGTCGTGGAAAGTGTCAAAGTGAAGCTTGTGTGGGTTAGAGTCAGAATGGTGTGTTTTTAAGTGCAAGTCGCGTCAATCTGCACATGCGCAGTTGGTTGTAGTAAGTAAAGTGGTCATTTTGGGGGGTGCGTGGAGGTGAGTTTGGGGTAGAGAGGGACCATCTTTGATCCGAATGTGTCTAGGGTAGTGTCATGTTGTAGCTCTCGTGGTGTACACCCCGATTTGAGGCATGTCCCCAGCACCTGTGACGTCATTGGTGACGTCATCAGTACGAGTAGTAGCGAAAGTGGACATTTTTTAGCAGTGAAGGAAGGTATTTGGTGTAGAGATGGACCATCCTTGGTCCGAATGCGTCGTGTGAGGTGTCATCTTGTAGCAACGCCCGCCAACACCAAGCTCAATGATTCAACGCCCTGGTGAAATAGCTCAGAAGCTCTGATTTTCTAGATATTCCATGGAATTGTCACTCATTCTTCGAAATGCAGTGACGCCCGTCAACGCCCGTCGTTACACCTTAACACTCTAACATAACGCCATGACATAGACCGGAGAGAGAACAACAACAGCAACAACAACAAGGAGGACACATGAGAGAACAACAACAACAAGAAGTTTTTTTCATATAGTTTATTCTCCCCAATGTTACATCATACCCACGCTGGGGGAGCCGCGTTGGGTATATTTACAATTCAAGAAGATTCTTGTCCAATCAGAGGCCACCATTTGCATCTGTCATATTCGTTCCTGTCCGTTAGATGTATTCTTGTCCAATCAGAAGTCTCCATTTCAGAAAGTTCTATCTTCGGCCATGTTCGCTTTGAACCGTTTATTCTAATCATCGTCGGGAAGGCCAGGATACCGTTGAGGCCACACATCCTCAGATAGTTGTTTGTGCATTCTGAGTATCTATCAGTGCATGGGTGAATACATTCATCCGATGGGAAGATTCCGTAATTTTGTCACGAAGAACGTAACATTGGTGACCCTCTCTACGACCCACTTGATGTTGGGGCGCTGTTGATAGGCCCATTCCAAGACATCCAATTGGTCCACTTGGTCCAGCACGGGCTCTAGCGACGCCCTGTTAATGATGGTAAACGGTTGGTCAAATGCCTGGGTGTTACTGCTCGGGTAAAAGTATCGGACTTGGTCTGTCTCCTTATGCTGCAGCACATAACCAAACGCCAGATTCAATTTGAAGGACGTAGCTTGGTCATTGAAGATGGCTTCCACGTAGCTGCGTAGACGGGCGAGGTTGGTCAGTCGAAAATTGTAGATATCTTGAATAGGGCGATGACGGTGGAAACAGTGCCGTATCATGGGCCAATGGCGCCGATAGATGTCACTCACTGGATGATCTTCGGGTAAGAGATCGCTGGGAACATCTACCGCATCTTCCAGAAAATGTTCGTTGTTGTCAGGCGTATGACTGGGAGCAGTAATGCTAGGGACCGGCTGGATATCTAGGCTCTTCTGAACTGTGGGCATAGGCGGGCTCTCCGTGATCGCATCACCAGTGGCATTCGTCTCTACGGGCTCATCTTCACTAGGTCCGACCCTCCTGGGTGCCTCTTTAGTGGGAAGTTGTCGCTCATACCGTGGTGACGGACCATGAATCAAACGTTGGTGCTGTCTTAACTGACTGGGTCGTTTGAAGAGTTGACCACATTCATTACATTGTTCCTTCGCGCCCTCGTGGAGTGGGCGTTCGTGGCGCAGTAAAGCATCTTCCCGATTAAATGACCGTGCGCAGGTTATACAAGTATATAGTGTGCCGTTGTGGATGGAGGACTCGTGTCGTCGCAAATCTTCTGGGCGAGTAAACAGCTTCTGGCAAGTTGTGCAAGAGAACATATCGGCTGTGGATCTGGAAATGATGAATGCCGTAAAAATTGCCACTTTTATACGTTTTTCCGTGACATTCGTGTCTTTTCGGCAACCTCCGTGTCTCTTCGGTCACCTCCGTGTCTTTTCGGTGACGTCCGTGACTCTCCGGGCACCTCCGTGTCTCTTCGGTAACCTCCGTGATATCTTCGGTCACCTCCGTGTCTCTTCGGTGACCTCCGTGACATCTTCGGTAACCTCCGTGTCTCTCCGGGCACCTCCGTGACATCTTCGGTCACCTCCGTGTCTATTCGGTCACCTCCGTAACTACCCGGCTGTTCCCGTGTAAACCCGGATGGATCTCCGTGTCTCTTCGGTGACCTCCGTGACATCTTCGGTAACCTCCGTGTCTTTTCGGCAACCTCCGTATCTCTTCGGTCACCTCCGTGTCTTTTCGGTGACATCCGTGACTCTTCGGGCACCTCCGTGTCTCTTCGGTAACATCCGTGACATCTTCGGTCACCTCCGTGTCTCTTCGGTGACCTCCGTGACATCTTCGGTAACCTACGTGTCTCTTCGGGCACCTCCGTGACATCTTCGGTCACCTGCGTGTCTCTTCGGTCACCTCCGTAACTATCCGGCTGTTCAGGTGTAAACCCCGATGTACCGGTGTGGAACACACAGCTAAAGGACCCGGATAGAAGTACCCGGATGTAGGCGCGGACGTCATTGACAAGAGCCTGGATGTACAAGAACCCGGATGTACCCGGATGTAAAAGTCCCCGGATGTAAAAGTGCCCGGATGTTTACGAATGTTCCACCATTCCGGATTTCTATCAGGTCCATGTCCAGAAGCTCTCATGTCCTGCATGTGAATAGTCATATTGTGTGTGTGTATGCATGAGTGTATGCGTGTGTGTGTGTGTGTGTGTGTGTGTGCGTGTATGTGCGGGTGTGTGTACATGAATGCAAGTGTGTGTATGCGTCTGTGTATGCGAGCGTGTGTGTGTATGCGTCTGTGTATGCGAGCGTGTGTGTGTATGCAAATGTATGTATACGTCTGTGTTTGTGTGTGTTTGTATGTATATATGCATGTGTGTGTATGTGTACATTGCGTCTGTGTGTATGCGTCTGGGTGTATGCGTGTGTGTGTGGGTGCGTGTGTGTATGCGTGTGTGTGTGTGTGTGTATGCATGTGTGCATGCGTCTGTGTGTGCGTGTGTGTGTGTGCGTGTGTATCTGTGTGTGTACGTATGCGTGCATGTGCGTATGCGTGTATGTGTGTATGCGTCTGTGTGTATGCGTCTGTGTGCGTGTGTGTGTGTGTACACGTGTCTGTGTGCGTGTGTGTGTGTGTGCTT
>JAVTVY010054280.1:0-31008 GCA_036873755.1 Hanleya hanleyi
GGATAAACATTGAACCTATACCCAGTATGGGACTATATGGGGCTCGGTGACTTTTTTCAAAAATTTCACCGATTCGCACGGGGACACTTCCTATCATGTTCTAAATGACGAGACGAGTAAAACGAGACCCCACAACCCTACCGCAAATGTATAGAAGTACGTTTCCCAGGGGGACAAACATTGATCTATACCCTCAGTATGGGACTATATGGGGTTCGGTGACTTTTTTCAAAAATTTCACCGATTCGCACGGGGACACTTCCTATCATGTTCTAAATGACGAGACGAGTAAAACGAGACCCCACACCCTATACCGCAAATGTGGAGAAGTAGGTTTCCCAGGATGGTCCTATACCTGCCATACCCCATATAGGCATTTTCCCGTAATTTAGAATAAAGTCCGTATTCCGTATTTTTTCAGAAAATTTTTTACATACACCCACCCTGGAACTAGGGGGAGATAACTCTATTGATAGACAAGCCCCGTTAAGCCCGGCGACCTATATACCCCTCATACCCCATATAGGCATTTTCCCAGGTTTTTCTATAAAGTCCGTGTTCCGTATTTTTTTTTTTTCAGGGAAAAATTTTACATGCACCCGCAGCCATCAAATACCCCCTTCACCTAGGCTTCACGTTGATACCTCACTCGACCCCATTCGACCATTAGGGGCTCCCCTAGATGCCAAAACGTCTATTTTCATACCCTTGGGCCACCGCGCATGCGCAGAATGACCCTAATTCAACCCCACACCCAGTCCATAAGATGCCCCTTCATGAATGCTTCACTTTGATACCTCACTCGATCCCATTGGACCATTAGGGGCTCCCCTAGCTCCAAAAAGGCTATTTTCATGCCCTTGGGCCACCACGCATGCGCAGAAGGCCGATATGTCAACCCCACACCCAGTCCATCAGATGCCCCTTCACGAATGCTTCACTTCGATACCTCACTCGACCCCATTGGACCATTAGGGGCTGCCCTAGCTCCAAAACGTCTATTTCCATACCCTTGGGTCACCGCGCATGCGCAGAATGCCGATATTTCAACACCACGCCCAGTCCATCAGATGCCCCTTCACGAATGCTTCACTTTGATACCTCCTACGACTCCATTGGCCCATTAGGGACTCCCCTAGCTCCAAAACCGCTATTTCCATACCCTTGGGCCACCGCGCATGCGCAGAATGCCGATATTTCAACCCCACACCCAGCCCATCAGATGCCCCTTAACGAATGCTTCACATCGATACCTCACTCGACCCCATTGGTCCATTAGGGGCTTCCCTAACTCCAAAACGTCTATTTCCATACCCTTGGGCCTCCGCGCATGCGCAGAATGCCGATAGTTCAACCCGCGCCCAGCCCATCAGATGACCCTTCATGAATGCTTCACTTTGATACCTCACTCGACCCCATCGGTCAACTAGGGGCTTCCCTAACTCCAAAAAGGCTATTTTCATACCCTTCGGCCGCCGCGCATGCGCAGAAGGCCGATATGTCAACCCCACACCCAACCCATTAGATGCCCCTTCACCTAAGCTTCACTTTGATGCCTCACTCGACCCCATCGGACCATTTTATCTAGGGACTACTTTTTCTCCGCGGAAGCTTTTTCCCGAGACCGAATCACCGCCAAAACCACGGCCAAACCGCATCACCGCGCATGAATACATTTTTTTTGCCGGAACTTTTTTTTTTCGACAACACGACACAAAAACTGGCCGCCATCTTGGTCCCACACCATCTTGGTCACACCTCCTACCACACACGACACAAAAACTGGCCGCCATCTTGGACCCACACCATCTTGGTAACACCTCCTACCACACACGACACAAAAACTGGCCGCCATCTTGGACCCACACCATCTTCGTCCCACCTCCTACCACACACGACACAAAAACTGGCCGCCATCTTGGTCCCACACCACACACGACACAAAAACAAGCCGCCATTTTGAAAATATGCAAATGAGGTCAAGTGCACTCATAGGCCACGCCCCATTCACCTGCGCACAACGCCCCAATACCCCTCAAAACCGCCCCAATTTTAGGTTCTGCGCATGCGCAGTGAGGCGCTATTTACTCTACTTGCTCGCTACCTACTACTCAGTCATTTGTATGCAAATTATCATCTCAAATAGGGACAATGGAAATCCATGGGGACAGTGGATGAGAGGTTTGGCTGATTTCTCTTATCATGATTGGGAATAGGTATGGTGAATTTCAAAGACCATGCATGCTTATTCTACCTAGAACACCTGTACTGGCTTAACTGAAGAAGAAATTACATGAAGATCAGTTTTAGACCAAAGAAGGTGAAACTAGATCTTAAGGCAGATAGGTGATCACAGATTTTGAATAGAAATATTCCAAGAAGGATAACCATATTTGTTTACCAGAATCTACCACAAAAAAATGATTATGTTCTGGAATATGAGGGGAATGGATTGAAGTTCAACACTAACAAAGCTGTTAAGGAAAGGTCAAGACTGCAGCTGTAAAAATTACCATATTTTGGTTAAGTGAAAAAAGGAGAATATATTTTAGTCAGAGAAATCTCCTTTATATCATCGGGGCCTTTTAATGTGAATGATGAACAAAGAATTTAGCACTAGTCTGTGAAATTTGGGACAGATTGAAGCAATATTGGCTTTTCTATACAAGCTAATATAATGCTTATTTTGTAATTGATGTGTATATTTTCAAGGGAAAATAACAGATAGGTGAACTCAGATTTGCATCTTAGTGTTCCAAGAAGGTAAACCATGTTTGTTTACTTTATTCTAACATAATAGAACGATTATATTCTCAAACATGGGGAAATTGATTGGAATTTAACACCAACAGAGCTGATAAGGAGAGAAAAATATTGCAGGTGTAAAAATTAGCATTTTTTGGTTAAGTGAAAGCAGGGAAATCAATTTAAGCCATTTAAGATGGTGTAGGTCTAAGGCATGCTGCCTCATACCTTCACATGTTCTGTGTGCACGGTGTGTGTGTTATGGGGTGTGATGGAATTCATTTAAATTTTAAAACTATTGTTTCTCTTTCATGCTCTATGCATCTTTCGAGTTGGCGATAAGCAATGCAAGAACTAATCCGAGGATTCAGCCCTTGGGTGTCTATGTAACCTTATTAAGCCCATTTCACCTGTTCGCCACAACAAAACAGACTATAGATTTTACTTGAAGGTAAATCTAAAAAATGGGAAAGTTATACAGGATGTCTAAGAGAAGTACCATGTGAAGTCTCAAATTTAATCTGAAACTATGTCATCTGAAATTTCTGTCAAATATTTAATATCCCGAAACTTCTTCCACCTCCTCCAAACCTGACTACTAACCATGACACAACTCTTTGTTGAACGGCAGATTATCTTCCTTTCAAATCCAAACTTCCCTACTATATCCAGGATAAACTGTAATTTTTTCCTTGTTTTCCCAAATAAAACTATATCATCTGCGAAAAACAACCCAGGAATGGTTCGCTTCCCGAGATTCACACCTCACCTGCGTCCTTCCATCTTCACCAGCCAAGTCAACTACATCGCAAAGCTCTCTACGCTGCCTTGACATTCTTGGCTGGTGGCAGAGGAATACTGCTCTGCGCCACCTAGTGGAAGTTTTGACGATGAGCGACTTTTTGCCTCCAGGAGTTGTTCCCCTTCAATTTCAAGTCGATCACAGTCGTAAGGCGATTCGTTATCGTTCGACCGTGCAGCGCGTCCTAAAAGCCGATTCAATTGATCAGAACACCGAAAGTGGCCGTGAAAATGCTTCTCCTGTTTTGTTTTTCGGCAGAATTTCCCCACACATTCGACACAGCTCGTACTTAGTGGGGGCCGCGATGGTAATCAACTGCAACGTAACGCGAATTCTGATTGGATGCAGCAAGCCGTCTCTGCATCCACTCAACGATGAGGATTCACGTTCCAACTTTACTAGAGATGTATGCCAAGGCAATGTACAGAGCAACGTGATGTACGTCGACTTGGCTAGAGAAGATGGCGTCCTTCAAGTCGTCTTCCTAACTCCGCTAAGCATATCGCAAAGAGTAACGGTGACAACACACACCTCTGTTTTAATCCATCCCTCAGATCTATATAATCCCCAAACTCAATTGTTTTCTCTATCTCTAATATTCTCTTCCAATTCTGGTTAACACCAGGTTTGTTTCCGTGTATGCCTTCCCTCTCTTTGTCTCCAGCAGGCACGTTAAAATCTCCCAGCAATATCAATTTATATCCAATCTGCCTTAATCTTGTCATATGTGCCGCCAATAGATCGTATAACCTATCATTCCAGCCCCTGTCAACTCCTTGCTGTGCTGAATACACCAACCCAATAGCATATTTGTCTCCAAAATTTCCCGATATCCATATCACCATAAGTGTCCAAGAAGTGTCCAACGATCACTTAGACCATCTTCATTTTATCCAGCCAATTTCTACGTTCCCACTTCGAACCTGCCTTAATTTATCTGATCCCTTCAGTGTTCAAAATCCGAGGTGTAAATTTCACCTTCTAACGGCAGAAGAACCAATCAGAACGTACACATCGATTGCGAGTGAAGGTCAGTGAAGTCACGTAGGGTGACATCATCCTCTATTAGCGGTGTCTTTCCTCCTAATAAGGTGCCCACAATTTAGGTCAGCCAATCAATAACGCTCTTGTGCGACCCATTTCGAATTTCAAATGCTTTCGAGGTCAGTGACGTCTCGTGTCTATTTATAAGTTATTTGAACATTGAAGGGGTCCAGATAAATCAAGGCAGATTCGAAGTGGGAACGTAGAAATTGGCTGGATAAAATGAAGATGACTTAGACTAGCTAGACTGAAATAGCCACCGTCAGCGTGTGTTGTAATTTTTACCTGTATACTGCGAGATTCTGCTGGTGGACGTTTCGTCCCCGAGGCCCGCTCCCTGTACAGACCTTTTGGTCTTTGATATATGTTGGCAATTGTGGGAAGTTGATGCTGGGTCGACATCGGGCAGGTCCACACATACAATACAGTTTTAGACCATACAAAGCTAGATTCATAGCTGGTTCTAGAAGCTGTACCACCAAGCTTCTTTCAATCCTATTGACGAGGGCCCTTCAGGAGGTAAAAGCATTTTGGGAAAGGTATTGCGCCACTATTTCTAAGAACTCTGGCGTTGAATGTATGTGGATATTGAAAAACTCAAAATGTCTTACGGAAGAACTTGATGCTAAAGGTCACATACCGTACAGACATGTATCCACATGGGATTTCTCGACTCTCTATACTACAATCCCTCATCAGGACCGTATTGACCGTCTAAGTTCATTAATGAAATGTATAACAGAATAATTATTCAATATAAATTAAATTAAAATCTGCGTGTGCGCAGCATAAACCTATAAATAGCCAAAAATACTTTATCGCGGTTCTTTTGAGGTTTTAAAATGGATTCCATGGTATGCCGGAATTGGCCTACACCATAGCGGGTCTTATATGTAGGGGGAGATCACTCTTGTTGGGCCGGAACTGACTTCACGGGAAGTGACCCGGATGTGACCTTTGACCTGGAGGTCACGTGACCGGATGTGACGTCATCCGTGACGTCAACACCACGTGATCCGCAAAAAACATCACCCACACCCTCAATAATAAGGAATTTAACGGCTTACAACTACTGGGGACTTCCACACAAAATACAAGCAGAAAATCGATACACATGGATAACGGTAATCCATTAGAGATCTGGGAAATATCGGACTACTAATAACACACCTGGGAAGGTGATTATCAAACCGAATACGTATATGTAAAATGGGTGGTTGTCCCATATATCAATGAAAAAATTGTCATTAACTGACATCTGATGAAAATTATCTGTCAAAGATTCACGCAAGTCCAGTTTCCAAAGGCTTTCATTTTCTGACTGTAGGTTCTGTTCTGCCTGAACACAATGGGAAATTACCTTTTTATGGTTTGCCAATGGTTCAAATGCGGTTCTAATAGCTTTTGATTTGTCTTTGTCCAGAGGTGTTGGCACCTTGGTCCATCAGAAGTGTAGCTTGGTCTACTCACAGACCTTCAAAACAAGGGGGGGGGGGGGTTAAGGTGAAGTGTCGACATATCGGGTCTATATACATAACCCCATGCTTTATATTTTGGGCAAATTACTGCCCCACAATTCTGGGGCACTTCAACGCACACATTCTCCATTACTGACCCACAAATACCCATCTGTTAGGTCGATGTGGGAAAGTTACGAGTAGTATATAAAGCGGAAATTCCTTAGTATTTATGGTGATGGTGTGGAGGCACGTAGATCTGAAGTCACTTCCGGTGACGTAACGTCCGGGTCAAAGATCACATACGGGTCAGAGGTCACTTCCGGGTCAAAGGTTACTTCCGGTCACGTGACGGCCCAGCAAGAGTGATCTGCCCCTGAAGACCGTACGCTTCAGATATTTCAATGTTACGCCCAATGAGCAATCCACTCATGGACATTTGCGGTATGGGGGCATGGGGGCACTTCTGCTGAAAAGTTCAGGCAGATCTGGGGTGGACATGTTAGGCCCATTCCGGCGTAGTAGAATGACCTTGTGCCTTGGGAAACCCACTCATGGACATTTGCGGTATGGGGTGTGGCACCTTGTTTTCTTTGTCTGGAGCTGTAGAACACGGTGGGAGGCCATGGGGTGACTTCCGCTGAAAAGTTGTCGTGCGCATGCATAGTACATAGGCAGATCTGGGGTGGATGTTTTAGGGTCGCGGTGGACCAATATTGCCTGAATGGGTCGTATGTAGCCCCAACAGGGACCTAATGATACTGTCATTCATTAGGTCCCACGTACATCTTAGCCACCATCGTCGTGTAGAAGCCCGAATCGTATAAACAATGATTTAGTTGCTCCTTACCATGCATTTTCCGATAAAACATATCATGAACTAGTCCGAATCGTCCGAACGGCCAACATCTGTTGTCTTTTTGAGTGGGTTTCGCCGCCTTTTGTACCAGTCCCCGCTTGAATATATGATCAGCTCCGCCATGTTTGTTTTCACGCTGGAGTGTCGACTGTGCAAACGGTGGCGTGTGTGGTGTTTATTGCGCCCACTGTTTGCACAGTCGACACTCCAGCGTGGAAACAAACATGGCGGAGCTGTTTGAAATTTTCAGCGGCGACTGGTACAAAAGGCGACGAAACCCACTCAAAAAGACAACAGATGTTGGCCGTTCGGACGATTCGGACTAGTTCATGATATGTTTTATCGGAAAATGCATGGTAAGGAGCAACTAAATGATTGTTTATACGATTCGGGCTTCTACACGACGATGGTGGCTAAGATGTACGTGGGACCTAATGAATGACAGTATCATTAGGTCCCTGTTGGGGCTAGGTCGTATGGGGTGTCCTAGTGAAGCCCACGTAAGGGAGCGTCCGACTGAACTAGTGTTGGGTGAAAGTATGGCTATGGTGCACACGTGCAGGCCGGGAACGTGGGGTCGAGGTGGAACAATATTGGGCGTACTGGGTCCTGTGGGGTACCCATGTGAAGCGCTCCTCCAGGCCGATCAAATCATGGGTGGGTACATGAAAACCTTTCCCTGGGAAAAATCCGGAAAAACGGACTTACCAACTAAGTCTAGATGGGTTAATATCGGTCCCCAGCGGATCGTGGCCTGCCGGAAGATGCAGAGTGGGAAAGTGGCTGCAAGTTTTCACCGAAATATAAACACCCGGTGAGTCGTAGAGATGGGAATGTTGTTGAGATAAGGTAGTTTCTCAGTTTTCTATGATGGCCGAGAGGGGCCATCGCGTCTTTCATTTCTAATTTAACGCGATGGAGCGATGGAGCTATGCGATGGAACGATGGAGCTATGCGATGCGCGATGGAGCTATGCGATGGAGCGATGGAGCTATGCGATAAAAACTCGCGCTATGCGATGCGCGATGAGGCTATGCGATGGAGCTATGCGATGCGCGATGGAGCTATGCGATGAAGCGATGGAGCTATGCGATGGAGCGATGGAGGAGCTATGCGATGCGCGATGATAAAATGTCGCGCTATGCGATGAGGCTATGCGATGGAGCTATGCGATGGAGCGATGGAGCGATGGAGCTATGCGATGGGGCTATGCGATGGAGCGATGGAGCGATGGAGCTATGCGATGGAGCTATGCGATGGAGCGATGGAGCGATGGAGCTATCCGATGGAGCTATGCGATGGAGCGATGAAGCGATGGAGCTATGCGATGGGGCTATGCGATGGAGCTATGCGATGGAGCTATGCGATGGAGCGATGGAGCTATGCGATGGAGCGATGGAGCGATGGAGCTATGCGATGGGGCTATGCGATGGAGCTATGCGATGGAGCTATGCGATGAAAAGTCATTGCGCAAAGTAAGAAGCAAACAATACAATAGCTTTGAGCGTGACAAGAGTAATCCATGTCAGTGAAGGATTTTATCGGGGAATATTTGGCTAACACAGTAGAATAATCACCTGCTGAGCTCTTTTTTCGATTTATCGCATATTAAATTGGACCGGTTTCGCTGGTAAAAACCGAAATTTCTCGAAAACCGTACATCATAGAATGGCGAGATTTGGACATAATTGGGATGGCATAGAGGCCTAGAAACGCGTCTTTCATTTTTTTTTTAATTATCAAATCTTTAGCGAGATATTCCGGCTTTAGCAGTGTTCGGTAAGTTTAACGATATTTCTTCGGTTTTGGGGCTCTAGTGAGAAAACTAAGAAAAAACGAGAAAACTGAGAGACGCGTTTCTAGATGGAGCTGTCGATTTTCACGCAGTTATATTTGATACTTTTCTTGAAATTGACATTTGAAAATGATCGATAGAATTTACGAAGAGCAAAGTTCAAATATGAATGATAGACTTAATTATATTCAAAGTTTAAACGTATGAACATGTCTAGAATTCTTAGAAAACAGGCTTTCTAAAAATATATAGTTTTATATACATAATCATAAAGCAAAGGCGAGAATGAGAGAAATGTCATTGAGCGAGTGTTGATCAGTACAGGTGGATAGCTTAACTTACAGTTTTGGAACAATAATTCTGCCATATTATATCAAGGCGACAAAACGTTATAATCAGCCTGTTGTGTGAAGATGGGTAGAACGAGGTTGTTTAATGGGGAGCGGTTATGGGAGGATGGAATAAATTTTGTTCGAAAAAATTACATGAACATCTCTGGTGCGAGAGCCGCACGAGCGGAGTATAGGCGACTTTTACGTATAAGCTTACGACCTTGACACATTTTAACGTACACAATACTGTTATTCTAAATAATGCCCCGAGAATAAAATCCGTATAGTTCTTAAGCCCCGCAGAAGTTTACGGTACAGCCTTCTCCTTTTCACAAATACTGTCCACCATCTTCCCTGAGGGAAGTCGATGAACTTGTGATATAGCCGACATGCCTTCGGTGAGATACCTACCCACCTACACACTTTTAACGTTGTTTTTTTTCTAAAGATATTCTGTCAATGTGTTACGTGAACACCTGGTATGCAAAACCCTGAAAATTGCCCATTTGTCATATACTATTCAATGCAAACATATAGTTCATTCTGTTCGTTGCAAGGAAAAGGGGAAAACATCTTGGAACTTTTTGACCTGTGATTAAAAAATACAAAGGATGGCAAACGTCGACTTGATTGGCTAGCGGTGATGGCGGCGTGCAGATCACATAATTTTGTTCACACGGCTGATGAGCATACTCAAGCCTAAAATCGAGAAGTACGTTATAAAGCTCCCATGTATGTTTACTAACTCAGTGAATTTGGAATTGTCGAAGCAATGGAACGGAACTGGTCGCCAGCAAATTCACGAGATAAGCACATTACACTGCAGAAAAAATTACCAGCCTATTCCGGTGTCACACTGGTGAAAGAAGATGTCATGTTTACATGCGAAAAACCCTCTTGCTGTCCCGTCTTTGAAGCGAAAAAAATATTTCTCCATATCAACATAGAAAGCTGTGTTTCATGCGTAGTAAATAGCTTACACGCTTAAAACTAGAGTGTTGAAACTTACTCGTAAAGTGTTGAAATGACTCTTTAAGTGTGTCCACAGGGACTGCTCGCTTAAGTGTTGTCCCTGTGGACACACTTGAAGGGTTATTTCAACTCTTTACGAGTAAGTTTCAATACTTTAGTTTTAAGCGTGTAGTTTTATACCATAAATGCTCGTATTCAAAAGTGACGTAAAACCGCATCGGTGAACGTTTGAAATTGAAGTTTGGTTGTTTTAATATCTTCTGCATACATTTGAACACCTCCAACCGAAATCTAATGCAATGTTCTTATCTACCGTGATCACATATTGAAATTTTCATGTTTAAAATAATTGTTAATTTCTCTGTTCACTTTGGCGATGGTGTTTTCGCATTGTAAGACTGTTTTTCAACGAACATGCGCAATGACTTTTCATCGCATAGCTCCATCGCATAGCCCCATCGCATAGCTCCATCGCTCCATCGCTCCATCGCATAGCTCCATCGCATAGCTCCATCGCTCCATCGCTCCATCGCATAGCTCCATCGCCTTTTCATCGCATTTTCATCGCGTCTTTCATTTCTGATTTTCCATCGCATAGCCCTATCGCATAGCTCCATCGCTCCATCCCTTCATCGCTCCATCGCATAGCTCCATCGCATAGCTCCATCGCATAGCTCCATCGCTCAATCGCATAGCTCCATCGCATAGCTCCATCGCTCCATCGCTCCATCACATAGCTCCATCGCATAGCTCCATCGCTTCATCGCTCCATCGCATAGCTCCATCGCATAGCCCCATCGCTTCATCGCTCCATCGCATAGCTCCATCGCATAGCCCCATCGCATAGCTCCATCGCATAGCTCCATCGCTCCATCGCATAGCTCCATCGCGCATCGCATAGCTCCATCGCATAGCATCATCGCGCATCGCATAGCGCGACTTTTTATCGCATAGCTCCATCGCTCCATCGCTTAGCTCCATCGCTTCATCGCATAGCTCCATCGCTTCATCGCATAGCTCCATCGCGCATCGCATAGCTCCATCGCATAGCCTCATCGCGCATCGCATAGCGCGACTTTTCATCGACTTTTCATCGCATAGCTCCATCGCTCCATCGCATAGCTCCATCGCGCATCGCATAGCTCCATCGTTCCATCGCATAGCTCCATCGCTCCATCGCGTTCAATTAGAAATGAAAGACGCGATGGCCCCTCTCGGCCATCATAGTTTTCCATATTTTACATGTAAAGTCCGGATTGACTCTGCCATGGCGCTGTCTGGTACTGTCCCGGTACTCTCTAAAAACAACTGTGTACCACAGGTACACAATCGCTAGAACAAAATTGCACATCCACAATACCTACACACCTTGTGTACCTCTGGTACACACTTTTTGTGGATGTGCAATTTTCACACAGTTATTTTCACAGAGTACTACTTGGTGTTGAATTAGTACTGCATTGCGCTGTCACGACACTGTCCTGGCACTGTCCCGGCACAGCCCAGGCACTGTTCTGGCACTGTCCCAGCGCTGCCCTGAGACTTCTTCGTCGCTGTCTTGACACTGCCCTATATTACTCGGACACTGTCCCGGAGCTGCCATGGCACTGTCTCAGCGGTGTCCTGGCACTGCCCCGGCACTGTCCCAACACTGTCCCGGCGCTGTCTTGACACTGTCCTGGCACTTTCCGGCGCGGCCCTGGCACTGTCTCAGGGAATAGGCCGTGCCCACTGCCCTGTAGGCCTAGGTTTGAAGATTGCTATAATATCAGTTTACTGAATATTTGTCAGAAGAATATTTTTTTATAAACAAAGCATGAATATAAGTTCTGTTACCAATGTATCGCATCCATTTTCCTCTGATATATGACGCTAAATCACGACTATAAATGAGAGCCGTCTTAAACCATTGCCAGTAGTATACAAAGGCTAAATTGGCGAAGTAGCGCCTCACTGCGCATGCGCAGAACCTTGTGTGACGTCATAAGTGTGCGCAGAAAAAAAAATGGGGCGGTATTGGGGCGGTGTGCGCATGCGTGATGTGTGGGAGGTGGGTACAAGATGGCCGCCATGTGGGAGGTGGGTACAAGATGGCCGCCATGTGGGAGGTGGGTACAAGATGGCCGCCATGTGGGGGGTGGGTACAAGATGGCCGCCATGTGGGAGGTGGGTACAAGATGGCCGCCATGTGGGAGGTGGGTACAAGATGGCCGCCATGTGGGAGGTGGGTACAAGATGGCCGCCATGTGGGAGGTGGGTACAAGATGGCCGCCATGTGTGGGAGGTGGGTACAAGATGGCCGCCATGTGGGAGGTGGGTACAAGATGGCCGCCATGTGGGAGGTGGGTGGGTACAAGATGG
Organism: Hanleya hanleyi; assembly: GCA_036873755.1. Classification (NCBI taxonomy): domain Eukaryota; kingdom Metazoa; phylum Mollusca; class Polyplacophora; order Lepidopleurida; family Hanleyidae; genus Hanleya; species Hanleya hanleyi. The sequence goes on from JAVTVY010054280.1 coordinate 12,368, forward strand.
CCGCCAGTGTCAGGCAGTGCAGGATGTGGGAGGTGGGTACAAGATGGCCGCCAGTGTCAGTCAGTGCAAGATGTGGGAGGTGGGTACAAGATGGCCGCCAGTGTCAGTCAGTGCAAGATGTGGGAGGTGGGTACAAGATGGCCGCCATGTGGGAGGTGGGTACAAGATGGCCGCCATGTGGGAGGTGGGTACAAGATGGCCGCGAGTAGTAAAATGTATAAAAGGAGTTGATTTTTAGGGAAAGGGTGTATTCAATCTGACTTACCTGACCTGACTTCATCAGCCAGCCAGCCAGCCTGCCTGTCAGTCATCCAGCCTACTTGTATCAGCTGTGGCCATCCCTATTACTTTTTTCGATTTTACCAGTGCAAATTTAACAGACTATTACTCCGTAGCAGTTTTTCATCCACCTGAGCCCCTAGTCATGACGTCATCATCATTTTTCTCACACCCAGTCCATTACATCGTCCTTCATGAATGCTTCACTTTGATACCTCACTCCATCCCATTGGTGCATTAGGGGCTTCCCTAAATGCCAAAACGTATATTTTCACACTTTTGGGGGGCCGCGCATGCGCAGAATCACTCTAATTCAACCCCATACTCAGTGCATCACATGCTCCTTCACCTAAGCTTTAATTTGGTACCTCTCTCGACCCACTACCTCCAAATTAAAAAAAGAGTGTATTTATACACTCCTGAAGCAGCTAAAAAAATTTTTTTGCAGGTAGAGGGTCGAGTGAGGTATCAAATTGAAGCTTAGGTGAAGGAGCATCTGATGGACTGAGTATGGGGTTGAATTAGGGTGATTGTGCGCATGCAAATACCCCATCGGTCCAGTAGAGGCTTCCCCAGCTCCAAAAAGGCTATTTTTATACCCCTTCACTGCCGCGCATGCGCAGAAGGGTGATAGTTCAATCCCATACCCAGTGCATCAGATGCCCCTTCACCTAAGCTTCAATTTGATACCTCACTCGACCCCATTGGCCCATTAGGGGCTTCCCTATATTGGCTGTTCCATCAACCTTCCCTCCTCCCGACCCCGCCCCCTTTTTCCCTGCCTTGTTTTCAATATTTAATTGTTAAAAAAACATATAAAATGAAAAAGATTTTTTTTGGCTCCATGAATCTTTTTTTCCTTGTTTTTAAAATAAAAAAAAAATTTTGGCTGTTCCATCAACCTTCCCTCCCCCTTGTCCCCCCCTTCTAATTCCCCTTTTTCCGTTTTTTCAATATTTAATTGTTAAAAAATTGAAAAAATTGAATTTTTTTTTCTTTGGGGATAACAATGATGGGGTCTGATGTTAATTTTTGTGCTTTTAGAAGTTTCCTCTTTCCGGGGAAGATGGTTGGCCCTGAAAAGGGCCGTTAGTGTTACACCACCACACTTTTATGCACGGTAGATTTTCTTTATCCCTCCTACATGTTTCCGGCAAATTGGACATTTTATTTTCAGATGGTTCTCGCCGGCCTCAGTGCAATGGCACATGTCTCCTACACACGTCAGTGTCACCCAACAACCCGCACATAGGCATAAATGACCGCATGGCAAAACAGCAAATTCGCTTTCGTCATCTGTACATATGCTACAGCGTGATTTTTTCTGCTCTTTATCCACTTGTTCGTATTGTCTGTGAATCTCCTCGTCCGTTTTATTCAGGTCTTCTTTCAGTCCATTAATCAAGTTGTTCAGGCGAGTTATCTCGGCTTCACACCCACAGCATTGTTGTGGCGGAGTTTCGGCGGTAGTTGAAATCATTGGAATTTCACCAGGCGTTGTCGTTGGCCCACGTCTACTATTTAACCATGGCAGTTCATCTTGTAGTTCCTCATCAGTTGAGTCATTATCAGGTTCTTGTATGGTTTCCATCGTGCTTATTTCTGCGTCATGTTCATCCCTTAGTCTTTCCAATTGTGCATTTTCTTCCACAGTTCGCCGCAGTTCTTCTAATTCTTCTGTACTGCGTGTTAAGATGGTTGTTTCGTTTTCCAATTCCCTTTGAAAACTGGTGGTTACCATCATTCCATCATTTTCCTGAACGCTAACCAGCTCTCTGTGTTCTGTAGCTGCATTTCTCGGGTCCCTAGCGGGGTGGTGTGTAAACAGCGCACGTCTTGTTGAATTCATGATTGTATGGGTGAATAAATGTCACAATATACACGTATTTATACTTTTAGTGGGCTGTGGGAGGTGGGTACAAGATGGCCGCCAGTGTCAGTCAGTGCAAGATGTGGGAGGTGGGTACAAGATGGCCGCCAAGTGTCAGTCAGTGCAAGATGTGGGAGGTGGGACAAGATGGCCGCCAAGTGTCAATGAGTACAAGATATGCATGGCCGCCAAGTGTGAATGAGTGCAAGCTATGCTCACTGTATATGAGTGTGTTTGTTATCATTGTTCAAGCATAAAAATTTCCTATTTTTTTCCATAAATCCGTTACAATTTTCTCGGAATTATGATAAGACTAATCCATAGTGTACACGTATTTTTTTTTTTAGCCAGGAAAATTAAATTATTTCCAATGTACCTGGGTTTTACACTACCGTACACTAACTTTATGATTTTTAAAATGCCTAAAAATTAATAAAATAATCATATATTCTAGCGTTAGGTTGTTAAATTTTTAAATATAACACTAATGAATTGCCTGAGTTTAACTTGTAATAAAATTTACAGGTGCCCTGATATTTATTGTAAAATGAAAAGCTGTTTATAATTGTTAAACAAACACACATATATTTTTTCTTCAGCAGCGTAGCACACGATACAACCAGAGTGTTTTCGCTGCGCGTGCGCACGTGTCTTACACTATAAATACCACATTTTTTTTAATTATTCACAATTAATCTGAGTGCCCAGTCATGGATTTACCCTTGACACAACTCATGGATATTGACAACACATCAGATTTGTTCACAAATCATGATAATCAAGTACAACGCTTCGACAGTATCATGAATTTGGTACACGATGAACCCCATTAGATGATATAATCAACCACTTATTCTCACCTTTACCTGAACCCCAGAACTACCCTGCACCAACTCATTGTGAACATCCTCCAGAAACATCGCCGCTGGATAATTTCTTCGCCTTGACAACAACCACACCGGATGTTACTCCAGATGTATACCAAAGTTTTGATGATATAGACGAGATGTTACAAACCATGTTAAAACCCCCAGAACCAGAGACGACAGAAGATGGAACCGATTCAAATGCCTCCTATGATTCCGGAGGTATTGAAAAATGACAGTCGTTGTTGAAACCACAAGATAAAGACAAAGAAGGCCCACTGTATAGTGCTGTGTTACCATCGCCCAAGCATTAAAATTTCCTAGTTTTATTTCGAATCATCAGATTTTAGTGCATAATATTGCTGAAATAATGCCAACAGAAAACTCAGAGTCAATTTAAATATTTATTTGTATTGAGCAAATTACAAGAATTTCGAAGAGAAAAGAGCCGAAATAATGTCTGTCTGTCCTGGAAATCAGCTGATCAGCAATAAATCGACATCTCCGTGACCTTCAAGGAGATTTTGACATTAGGTTTTACCCGCTTTTATCACAAATCATTATAAAGAAATTGTCACACCCGGTGAACTCCTGAAACCCACATCCTACCTGAGAGTTTGGTAAGATATTCCATTCATTCGTTACCGTTCCCCGTGGAGTAGAATTTCATCCATCAGCTTTCACTGTTGTGGTGCCAAACACAAAAATTGACAAATTATACGGACTGCCACGATAAGCGTTCCGTACTGCACATGTCCGATAAAATCCCTCCAGTCGTTACACAATGTTGATTCCACAAAACCTGTTCGGTGGCCTACATTATCGTTCAATCGCTGATCATAAAGGCTGCGTTCATTCTCACCAGAACTGTAGGCCTATACACTTCGAAATCTGTGAAAGAATATCAATTTTCACGTTTCCTGTCGGATATCACACAAATTGATGCGTCCGCTGGAACACAGCACACTCCCTCGATTTCAGTCTACGTGTGACATGCAGGCGATGCATGATGCAGATCACATTATTCATCTCAGCGGATACCGAAATGGAACAAAGTTCCGTTATACACTGCAACAGAGAATGTTCTCCCGCTCAGAAAACACAAAATGGCTACTGAACACCAAAATTTCCCCGGATAATAAAGTCGTTCAAACCACAGCGCCATCTATTCGCTTTGGTGCAAGGGAGACAACTCGGACTAGACCAATTCGAAGATCATGTCCGCTATATTTAGCCTGAATGGGTATAGGGGTGATCGGGTTTTTTTATGGCTTTTACTATGAGCTATGAGGTTGATCATGTAGAATACGATGGAAAAAATTTGAAAGTACCGCGTAGGCTTGTATATAGATCCATATAGATCCATATAGACCCATATACACTCATATACTGGGATATTGGTATGTATCAATCCATACGGGGTGGACATGTTGGAGCACTAGTGGCCCGATGGGGTAGAGTGAGGTCTTATTTTAAAGCTCTCGAGGAAATAAATAAATAAATAAATAAATAAATAAATAATAAAAAAATCAAAAAAATCGGCGAGTAGTAGACGAAGGGAAAATTGGAAAGTATTGACCATGCCCCAGAATACTTCATAGGCATATCACGGCCTTAAGGCCTATGTAAGATGTAATCTACATCACAGTTTAGTAGTATAAAAAGCGCAATTCACCTTGTCTCTTCCAAAGAAATAAAATCGGCTCTATTTTACAGGAGTATATACGCAGGTGACGTGGGTTGTCACGTCACTTCCGGGTTTTCACTAAACACTACCTCCAAACATACAAGAGTTGCAATGTTCAACCGCCGGGGTGTTTTCCCGCCCCGCCCCGCCCCGGCCGCAGCGCGCGCGCGCGTTCTCCGGAAGTGCGCGTCATTCCCGGTAGTGCGCGCGCGCGCGCGCGGACGCGGGTGAAAAGGTCAAAGGGTGACCTCCAGGTCAGACGGTCCAATGTCCAATGAGACAATGTTGCGGTATCGCTATAGTCAGAGCTTGAGCACAAAAAAAGGGGGATTCTAGATGAACCTGGGAAAGATGGGCAGTTCCATGTGGACCAATCAGCGGTCGAGAAAAAGAGCCAATCAGCGGTCGAGAAAAAGAACCAATCAGCGATCGAACAATCAGCCAATGGAATTGGGGTATTCACGGTGTGCTTTCGCTGACGTCCGCGCCTACATCTGGGTTCTTGTACACCCGGGTAATGTTTTTCTGGACATGGATGGGTTACCTTTGGCTCCATTCTAGGCCACTGATTGACTAATACGGTGTTCAAAGCCACTTTCATGCATTATGCTCATAGAATGTATAGTCATAATCTATACGTGTTGGACGAGTCTCTTCACTCACCGTATACACGTACCTCAATGAAATGCCCGCTCCAAACCTAGACCAAAGACACGTACTTGGTCTGTGGGCTGATTTCATTGGCTCTCTATTTTTTTACTATAGTGCTCTTGCATTCTAAACTTGATGGGTTACATTTTGGTCCCATCCTACACCACTGATTTCAGTTTGACTGAATCTCCGCATTGGGCATTAATGCATCAGGAATAAAACACACAAGACAGGGTTTTTTGGTGAGATCTCATTTTTTTATTCATTGAACAACAACAACGTGAGAACAACCACGTGAAAACTCAAGCCCAGAACAAGGGGCTTGTCATTAACTGAAGCCCAGAACAAGGGGCTTGTCATTAACTGAAGCCCAGAACAAGGGGCTTGTCATTAACTGAAGCCCAGAACAAGGGGCTTGTCATTAACTGAAGCCCAGAACAAGGGGCTTGTCATTAACTTAAGCCCAGAACGGGGCTTGTACATTGAAATGATTCAAGCCCAGAACGGGGCTTGTACATTGAAATGATGGGCGGCCCAGTCATAGACGAGTACATCGCGGTCCTCGGCCTGGGTGTACTCGTCAAACATCTGTACGATGGTAGATAAGGGTCTTCCCCGGCATCGATGGTACAGGTAAAACAAGCAATATTGTCCGCACACGCCACTGGTCAGGCTTTGCAACGTTTGACTGTTCCAACACCACGTCTCTGTGCCTTGATCCATGAAGTCTGTTAAATCGGGATGGAGGGGTGGCAGGCCGTACGGGTCAAAGTATTCGCCCTGCTGTTCTGTCAAGTACACGGCCACCCAGTGTTCACCGGGTCGATCCATCGGGTCCGTGTTGAGAACGTAAGCAGCCGGATACATACGGTCTAATGGAAACACATCTCGGGCGAACACCCCTTGAAAGACCCTACGTGTCTCTGGGTCATTCTCCAGCACGGTGGTTATCTGGTCTGTATCCATGTTAGGTGGAGAAGTCACACAGGACGTTGCGCGCCTTGTCCACTTGAATGATGTTGTCAAACTCGGCGTAGCAGATCACATTGACGGTGGTCGCCAGGGCTCGTGCAAAGTGGATTTCCAACCGTAAGTTGCCTTGCTTGGCCAGAGCCAGCTGATGGTCGTTCTCTAAGGTGGGGGTCAGATCGAAACAGAACAACGTGTATCCGTTCGCGTAGTCCTCCCGACTGATCATATTCCCTTCGTCCTGGTTGATTTGACCGGTGGCTGTAAACAGGCTCTGATAGGCTCGAATGAAATTCCTCCGCCCAAAGTTCGGGGTTAAGGCCGTGGCTGGCACCTGTTGTCCATCCACATGCAGGGCCACAAAATTGATGCCGAAATGTTTAAAGTCAAACGGATTCTCTGGGTAGGCTCCGCTGAAACTGGTATTTTCCACACAGGCCAGGATCAATCGCTTGGGTAGTTCCCCCAGGAACAGGTTTTCTTTGTTGGCGCCCATATTTCCAGCAGGCACAGAGAACACTTTGGTTTGTACACGTCGGATAGGGTACTGGGCTGGTTTTGTTTCCAAGGCTTTCATGTGTCCCAATTGAACGGCTGGATTCGGTTTCACTTTTCGGACATACAGGACTGCGTCTTGGATGACAATCTTATAGTCCGCTACATGCCCCTCTACGTTAGTGGCCATCAAGGCGAAGGTCGGAGGCGCCCGTATCAGTCGGATTTTGATGGGGATCTTGTTCAAGAGGTACCGGTCTTGCATGAACATGTCTGCATGCAGTCGACCCATCATATCCACCGAGGCACTGTTCGCAGTGAAAGCCTTCCGTTTGTTATATCCCCCATTGTCCGCCGTGTCCATGTGCTCGGCCGTGTCCCTGTAGAATAAAGCGGTTGTCAGCTGAGATTTTTTAGCCTCTCGGCCATACGACAACAGTGTCTCGATGTAGGCTCGATAGGGGTACGTGTTGGTGGAGTCACTGATGAGTTTGTCGCTGAGAAAAATATCCACCTGCTGAAACATCGAGTGCAGCCAGAGATTCGTCGGGCCCACCGTTGCTTGGTCAGCGAGTCTGGTGCCAGCTCCATTGACCACCTTGGCTTTCACATACAAGTAGGTATGGGCTAAATCCACATAGGCCGTATCCGCATTACTGATGGTGAACTCGATGGGCCCGGTTTCGTTGATGCTGGAGAGCGGGAGATGCTCCACCCATAATCCTTGTTCGGCACTGGTTTGTGTGGGCGGCACGGTCCACAAATCAAATTCACTGTTGGTGGAGGGGCAGGACTCGGCGTGGATTAAGGACATGTTTTAAGAAAAGATATCCCGGGTCTTCTTGGATGTGCGTCGTCGCTGGGTCGGTCGTCGACTGGTGCGTGGTCTCGGTGGGGCAGCTCTTTTATTCCCAACGGTGCGTTGTGCTTTGGCCACCAAGACGCCTCCCGCTTCTTTGGCCCGTCGTTTCAAGGCTTGGCGGGGTGCCGTACCCCCCAAAACATCACCGGCCACTTGCAGTCCACTGCGTACCGCTTGTTTGCCGATTGCTTTCACCCCACGCGTCACCAAGGGCAGGAACGTTTTCACAATGCTGCCGAGTATGTTCCCCAGTCCATGTCCTCGTTGCATGCGTGCACCGCTAAAGACCGGAAAGCCACCCCCGGCCTGTTGGGCATAATAGTCGGCATAGCTGCGTGCATCGCACTCGTAAGGTACTTTCATTATGCAAAGTGGGGAGCACGTGCTTGTCGAAAATGAAGTGTCAGCACCACTTTTCCTCGTTCGAATGCCACCGCTCGTCCCGTGTCATCTCTTATATCCACCGTGATCGTGTTGATATCGGTATGTCGTACGGGCAGGTACATGATATGGTTGAAACTGTGGGTGACTTGATCGCCATACGTCTTTTTAATGGGGACCACCCGTAACAGAGGTGTGTTGATATCGCCCACGATGTGGTTGTCCACCACGTCCGAGTAGACGTAGAGTCCGTACATACCCGACTTCATATCCATCGGCATCTCGCCATGGTGTTGGGTGGGACCAGCGAACGTCTGTAGATCGAAACCCAGCATTTGCTGTAGTGTAGGACTAAGTTTCACATTCACGGTATCGGTGAGGGTAAGCTGTGCCTTGTCGTTGTGTACGTTGACATCGAAGAACACGTTTCTCTTGAAGCGCAAGGCTATCAGGCGTGCTGCACTATCCGTCACCCCCCGTAGCGCCTTATCATGCATCAGTCTTGACAGCCCACCCATGAACTCTTTGGGGTATCGTATTGGCCTTCGGGCAGGGTGAGCCGGGTGTTTTTGCCTTCGTAGGTGACCTCGTACCACACTTCATTGGCTCGCACGTTGTACCACGAGTAAGGGTATTGGACATCCACGAGGGCACATTCCCAGCGTCCAGGTAAATGTAACGGTTGCGGTAACTGGGTGACGTACTTGGCCACGGTGTTGTCAGGAAACACATCCAGCGAACTGTTACTGGGTAGGGTCAGGTAAAACATGGCGACTGAGCTGTCCTGCTGCTGCTGTTGGTTTTAATAGGTCTTCCACGCCTTGGGCGGTTGTGTGCGGCGTCGTGTTCGTCGCGGTGACTTGCTACGTGTCACGGCTCTGGAGATGTGGGGTGTCTTGATCAAGGGTGTTTTTTTATAGGCGCGAAAAGAAAGTGCCCGTTGTGGTGGTGTTTTGGGGGGTGACTCCGGTTCCCATTCGACTTCCCAAGAAGGTAGTGGGCCACTCGGTGATTGCTGGGTTTGCTGCATAAAGGCCCAGCGGTGGGGGTTCCCCACCAATTCCTGTGGTACATGCATGTCTTTCAAGCCTTGAGCGAAGACCTCCCATCCTCGAGGATCGGTGTGCGATCTGCGTTGACGCATCAGATCATTCACTAAATCCGTCATGTGGGTGCCGGGGACCACCTGATTCTGTACCAGGAGTTCGCCTTTATCATTCCAAGTCATGTTAGGATTCTGTTTCATCCGTTGTAATACCAGGCCAGCTTGTTTCTTGAACGAGGCAGGTACACTCTTCAGCACTTCGTCTTCCACCCACTGTGGGGCTGTGGGGGCTACCTCACCCGGCTGTTGGAGCGGTGCTGAGGTCAGCGGTCTGTCACGTGGTGGTGGTGGTGGTGGTGGTGGTGGTGGTGCTGTTGCTGGGGTAGACAGGGTTTTGTATTGGTCCATGAACGTCATGTACCGTTGAAGCGTCTCATTGTACCGTTGTACTTTCTCACTGTCGCTTAACCCCGGTCTCTGTAAGATCTGTTGCATCTCTCCATCGAGGCTGTTTATGGTCTTCACCGTAGGTGGGACAGGGTAGGGTGATTGGAGGTTTTGCAGGAACCGTGGTTCGACGAGGACCATTTTTTTCGTGTGGTTCATTGTCGGCCGAAGAGTCCACCCAATACTGGACCCAACACGGAAGCGGCCAACGGTGCTAAGATGGCCCCGAGAAAGCCGCCTTTCTGTAACACCTTTTTCTTTTGTGTTTGAGGGACCCGCTTGTGGACTAGGGTTCGGAGACCTGTCTTATGCTTGGCCAACTTGGTCTTCTGAGCCGGAGTCAGTGGTACGTTGCCTTTTAACAGGTTGTACCCGATCTCGCACAGACAGCGTACAAGGTCAGGGTCCGCACCGCGTACAATGGTTCGGACTAACTCGGGTGGGGCCGTCTTCAATACACGGAGCGTGGGAGCGTGCTTCCGTACTCGCGCAGACATCCTGTACAACTAATGCTAGAACCCACAACTCTGCCCTTTTTATCCACCTCACAGACAAAGTCAACCCTGCTGTGGTATTCATTCTTTTTATTATTCCCCATCATCAAACACACAAACCCCAGCTGGGGGCGCCACTGTGGGTGTGTTTACATTATTTTTGCATGTACACGTGGTGGGTCTCTCCGGGAAAGATGCCGGTCCGTAGTCGAAGGTGGTCGGGAGTGGCTTGCTTGAGGTCGAAGAGCATATACCCGTGCTGAGGGGTTGTGGCATCTTTGAAGGCTTCCAACGCAAACGGTGTGCGGCCGGGATACATCTGTCTCGCCAGGTGCAGCAGTTGAGTGGTATCTCTCGGGTTTTTGAAGACCACCAGGTAGTGGGCATTTAAGCTGATATTCCGATGTTCTTTGTTTTTACTGAACAGATTCTGCACAATGTAGATGATGCTGAGCCGTCGATGATGGCTGCCTTTGGTAAAGAGTTGGGTGACCCGTGCATCCGTCTCCGCCATGAGATCATCCACAACCACCAAGGTGTCGGGTTCCAAATCGGCCAGGTTGGGTAGGCCTTCCACGAACGTGATGTGGGGCATTGCTGCATACGCTTCCTGCCATTCTCCGTAACACCACACGACTCGGGCAATGGGTGGAGTGATCATGCTGTCGGCGTGTTGAAGGAGCTTCCTGACGAAGTGCGTTTTGCCGGAGCCCGTCGGTCCTGCGATGACGCAGGTGAAGGGATGTTGCCACCGAGGGTCCATGGTTTGAGGTCTATCCGTTGTCGTGGTAACCCGCTCTTGTAAATTTCGTACGAGTGAACTGGAGTGGTGGTGGGTACAACGTCGGTCGTCGTTGTCTGTTCACGTTCAGAGATGGTGCTGGGGGTGGGTACAACGTGGGTGGACGGTTCACTGTGAGGGATGAAATCCGGTGGGTCTTGAGACGTAGTAGGTGTACTTGGTGTAAGTGTAGAGCTCGACGTGGCTTGTACGCGGGGTGTGGTGGTGGTGGTGACTGGGCTCGATACGACTGGTGCTCTCTGTAGACCCGTTTCACTGATGGCTGGTGTTCTCAGTTGGTTAAGTAACGTACTGACATAGGCTACGTCGTAAAACACACCTCCGTACAACACACTCAGCAGGGTTAGCAATAGCACCCCAAAGCCCACTTGCGCTTTGCGCGTTTTGCGAGACGCTGTCTTCGGAGGCAGCTGCTGTTGGTCCATAGCACTGGGGTCGGACGTGGAATGAAGGAGGACGGCAGTGGTGTCTGGCTTTATAGTCGTTTCACCTGGTTGGCAGCGACCCAGGAATTGAAGGAACTGGGCCAGCCTTGCCATTTTACGAAATGAAACAGTTTGCCACGTCGACGTTCCGTTTTCAAAATCTGCTCCACCGTGTAGTAGTCTTGCTGTGTTTTTACAACAGGCTGTAATTCCGTGTCGTAAAACGTCCCCAGCAACGTTTCGCCTTGGAGATCTTCCAGTTCATAGACTCGCCGCTGTCGGGGTAGGCGCCGTTTAATCAGGAAGTGCTCATCGCTCCAGTTGGGCAAGTAACTTTTCTCGAACTTGCCCTTGACTTTACTGATCCGTACAGGGTCGCCGACCTTGTACACCGCCTTCGTCGTTCGCTGCGATGGCCTGGGGTACAAGACACGCCGGACTTGGGCTTCATTGCGTTGGGTCACGGTAATGGGGGCTCTCTCTATACTTCGATGATAGGCTCGATTGTAACCCTCACCAGTTTCGGGAGAACATCGATGTACCGCCTTGTATTCTTATAGGTGAAATATTTATACATGCGGCCTTTGAATGTCCTGTTGAACCTCTCCACCACGGAAGCCTTGGTCTCGTTGTACGTATGGAAGAAAAACACCTTCTGTTTCTTGAGAAAGGCTTGGAACGGTCTGTTGAGGAATTCCGTGCCTTCGTCGGTTTGCAAATACAAAGGTTTGCGCCCGGTCTTGAAGATGTCTTTGAACGCCGCTATGAGATTTGCCCCCGTTTTCGTCCGGATGGGTACCACCCACGCATACTTGGATAGGATATCGATGCACGTCAAGATATACCGATTCTCATCGTTGTGTTTGGCAAAGGCGCTCATATCCACCAAATCCGCTTGCCACTGGGCATCTATTCCTCCCACGATGACCCGGTTCCGTAGAAAATGGCGACGGACAGATCGATGTAAGGTATAGGTGTCTTGTCTTCTTAACCAATCTCGGACTTGGGCACGTTGTACCCCCTGGGGTTTGGCCGCTCGAGAGAGAGCCGACAATGCACTATAGGCTGCCGGACTGTCGGGACTGTAGTATAAGTTATCCAACACCTTCTCCCAGCGCTTCATGGTGACAAAATGATGATGGACCCTGGCTCTATCGTTTATTTATAACGGGTATATCTTGGGCCTGAGTTTCTTTCTGATTTTCTTCGTGGACTTCCACAGTGGCCATGGTCAATGACCAGTCCAACTCGTCTGATGACCGCTTGATAAGCACTTCATCCACATCCACCACGGCATCTTCCAATGCAGACCATAGATCAGGGTGAAGGGTAAAATGCACTGTACCTCCATCTAGCCGAGCCAATTGAGCAAAGAAAGGGCCGCGTCGGATGTACACATCGTGACACAAGTGGATGAGGTCGCCGTCCAGTTCACCAGACAACACCCGTTTGAATTTGGTCCAGCCCTCCCGGGACAGACGAATGTGAGTCGGGCACGGTTGTGTAGGGTCCGCATCTCCCACCACCTCCTCCATGATATCGACCTTATCCGCATACACGTGCAGGAAAACCTCGGGGGTCAAGCTGAAATACGCCAGTACTATATGCTCCGTCATGGTCAGTACGTGAATGGTACCAGATTTCACTGTCTCTCGTATTTATAGGGAGAACCCCGTGAGATCAAAGGATCAGGTGGTCATGTCATTGGGCTGACTGAGTCTAGCGGGGTAATCAATGGCATCGTCGTCGGGTTCATGTAGTTGTTCATGGGGTTCAGCCATTGGCCCCGCGGCTTCATCACGGATTTTTTCTTCTTCTTCATCGTTCTGGCCCGTCATGTGTGTGTGGGTGGCTTCATGAGGTGACACTGTCATTCCAGCCTCTGCGCATTCTATACATATAGTATTTTCTCCATCCGCTTTTTTTCATTAGGTTCATCTAGTGCGTGTTCGATAGCATGAGCCCATGCCAATTGGTGGGGTGATCGATCGTCGGGTATAAATAACTGGTCCACCAGAGGGCCTATTTTCTCCAAGGCTGACCACAGAGAGGGAGTTAGGAGGAAACTTCGAGCCGGCTCTTGGTAGCGTCCCACCCGTGGGTAGAGCGCAGTATGGTATACGTAGTTGGCCTTTTCCAGGTGGATCAGGTGTCCGTCTAACTCTCCGCTCAACACCCGTTTAAACTTAGTCCACCCATCACGCTGTAGTGTCACCGTATTCGATAAAGTCTCAGGGGACGCCCTCCAATCCCCGCCACTATCTTCCACCAGAGTCACATAATCTTCATAAACGTATAATCCCACCTGGTAAGGTGTAAGGGGGAGGATGGCTCGTAGGACGGATGACATGCTTGGTCCAAATGTCGAACGGTGAATGACACACACTCTGTCTGACCCTGGTATTTATAGTGTCAATACCACAGCGCCAGGGTGAATAGGGCACAGACTAGTATGAGGCCAACCAGCCGGTGCTGGTTGCGGCGTGAGCGCTCGTGGTCCATAGCCCGAGCATCAAGGATGGCTGTCATAGTCCAGTAGTGGTGAGTGATGGCACGCCTCTCCATCGAGTGCACTCTGTGGAGGACCGCTTCTGTGAACTCGTTCAGGATCTGGCGTCGTCCCTCGTTGTCGTCGCCATCTGCAAACATGGACCGGACCACTGCTCGGTAACCCGTGAATGAATTCACCACGGTGGCATACTGTAAAATGCGAGTCGCATGGGGCTGGGTCTCCGCCATGGCTCTGTAGAAATGAAGGTGTGGGATCCAGAGGGACGTGTTTTATAGACCAGATGTAGCTCTACGGGTATAGTCCGTGATACGTACTATTCTGATGGGTTAGTCCAAAAAAGGGAGCAACAACAACAACACAGATTACAGATCAATCCTTTTATTATGCGTGAACAACATAGAAATGCATGTACTGACCTGTCTGTGGGAGGTTTCCCACAATGGCGTTCACCTTCGCGTCTTTTCGTGTACGTCCGTGTCTTTTCGTTAAAGTCCGTGTATCTTCGGTAAAGTCCGTAGGCATTGGGCAAGGAAGCTTTTTCCCGAGACCGAATCACCGCCAGACATGACTGCATCACCGCGGATGAATACATTCTTGCACTCACTCACACCACAGGTCGAGTGAGGTATCAAATTGAAGCATAGGTGAAGGAGCATTTAATGGACTGGGTGTGGAGTTGACATATCGATAAAAAATGGATATGACCTTGAACTGATCACGTGACCTCCCCGTGAGGGAAAACCCCAGAACCAAGTCAGTACATGCATCCCATAGTCCCAGGTCACGCCCGATTCACGCAGACCGGAAGTGACGTCATACACCTGCGCACAACCGTGATGGAAAAAACCCAGAACCAAGTCAGGACATGCATTCCACACAGGCAGAATGCAGGCAGGCAGACAGGAAGGCAGGCAGGTAGGAGGGCTGGCTGGCTGGCTGGCTGGCTGATCAAGTCAGGTCAGGTAAGTCAGATTGAATACACCCCTTTCCTCAAAATCGACTCCTTTTATACATTTTACTACTGCGGCCATCTTGTACCCACCTCCCACATGGCGGCCATCTTGTACCCACCTTTGTACCCACCTCCCACATCTTCCACTGGCGGCCATCTTGTACCCACCTCCCACATCTTCCACTGGCGGCCATCTTGTACCCACCTCCCACATCTTCCACTGGCGGCCATCTTGTACCCACCTCCCACATGGCGGCCATCTTGTACCCACCTCCCACATGGCGGCCATCTTGTACCCACCTCCCACATGGCGGCCATCTTGTGCCCACCTCCCACATGGCGGCCATCTTGTACCCACCTCCCACATGGCGGCCATCTTGTACCCACCTCCCACATGGCGGCCATCTTGTACCCACCTCCCACATGGCAGCCATCTTGTACCCACCTCCCACATGGCGGCCATCTTGTACCCACCTCCCACATGGCGGCCATCTTGTACCCACCTCCCACATGGCGGCCATCTTGTACCCACCTCCCACATGGCGGCCATCTTGTACCCACCTCCCACACATCACGCATGCGCACACCGCCCCAATACCGCCCCATTTTTTTTCTGCGCACACTTATGACGTCACACAAGGTTCTGCGCATGCGCAGTGAGGCGCTACTTCGCCAATTTAGCCTTTGTATACTACTATTGCCTGTTAATTTGCATGTTGATCGAGTCTTCCTTCATTCGAAGAGTTTTCTGCCTGCAAGATTGCGCGCGCATTTCCAGAAGTGGTACCCGATTGTAAACATTAACAAACTATGTATATCATCCAGGTCCTCATGGCCTACCAAGCATTATATGCTACAATAACTAGTACGTAATCAGAGTGTCTGAAGAACCTATCACTATACGCAATAACCTTAGTTTCATTTAGCTCAAATGTTTAGCTTACCAGCTACACTAGCTATTATGGAAACCGATCGCGAGAGAAGTCATACATGTAATAATAAAAAAATATCACTGTGGAATCACATCATAATGTTCTCATTCAAAGTTCAAAGGCTAAATTTACTAATCATCAAATCTCAAAATTTACCAGTCACAAAGTTCATGCAATCTGCTGGTTTAATCGTTGATTTCTCAACTTGATTTAGGCATGCAGTATTATCGATAATAAACGCGCACAATATACGAAAGATGCCAACTGTTCATATAAGGTGTTACCATGGCACACATGAGATGATTTTTCAATAATTGTTACCAACCTGTCTGACGATTCAGTCCGAAATGTTTCAATAAATTTATGAAAATACGACGTCTCCATGCAGTTAAATCATATAGCTGAATACCGGAGATGGGATCTGACGCCTACTGGAAATTAGTCTGGAAATTTAGGCAAATAACATTTCACAGAGAAGATAAGTGACAAAACCGGATCCTATAGGTCGCTGGATAGGATGTCTGTATTCAGAATTCAGAATCAAAAGCAATTCTCTCAGGTCAATCCGTCAGTCTCTAATGTAACATGCACTGCACAGCATATATGAACTGATTATAGAAATTATAAAATCTTCACTTAAGGCAAACTACAGAAAGTTAGTATAATAAAATTGTCAAAAGTATAGTGGCTGAAAAGTCGGCACTTTACAAGCTGTTACAATTTTCAACCAGTGGAATCATGTGGCGAACTACACCCTTACAGAGCAATCCAAGCGTTTTGACATATTTATATGTTATTATTCGTTTTTGGTTAAAGGTTGCATATTTTACATCATCTTCTCTAGCCAAGTCGACGTATATCACGTTGCTCTGTACAGCGTAGAAAGCTTTGCGATGTAGTTGACTTGGCTGGTGAAGATGATTTTACATATGCAGGGAATTCGCGACAGGAATATCACCAAACCTTGTAGAAACAAACAATGCCCATTTTCTAACATTCGTAATGTTACTTTGACTTATCGCTTCTCAGAAAAAAAAGAAAAGAATGATAATTCATTAGTTTCTCTCTTCAGTTAAAAACTTTTCAAGTAAACACGAGAAAATCATATTTTCGGTTCTGAAACGCAACATCCAGGGGGAAAAAAATCATTCAAACCTAACAAAACCTTTTCATTTGAAAAGCTTCCTACATAAAATCCTTCTTTCAAAATATATTGTACTAGAACTACTGCACAGAAAAATATACTGCCGTAACAATCGGAAAACTAGAAAAATTCAAACAGAAATGGGCGCTCTTTTCCTACGAAGTAGGCTACCATTTGCAAATTATCCGGTAATGAGTGAGTGAGTGAGTGAGTGAGTGAGTCAGTCAGTCAGTCAGTCAGTCAGTCCGAATCCTTTCGCCGGCAAAATAAGGAGAACCGTTGACATTAGAACCTTGATTTTTGGCATGAACGTGCATTAGGGCATTGTTACCAGCAAGTTCTGAGCTGACCGAATTGTGATGAAAATTTGATTTATAATTATTTTTTGCAGTCATGCCCATCGGGAACCGTTGGCTGTGTGTTTCACTGTGACTTTTGAAGGTTCCCTGATACGGCATATCACATTGGACACACCGGTTCTCGTAAAATCACCGAAGATAAGCGACTTTGAGCCCGGTCAAGACTTGGATGGATGTCCCCGTGCTGTACTGCTGGGTTGATAAGTGTCCAGGGTAATAGGACTGAGGGCGATAATAGTTGCTACGCTAATGACTCACCAGCGGTGACATCTGGGAAATTTAATAGTACCCACTGGCAATAAGAGGCTGCTATATAAATTCTCTCACGGTAGCACATAGGGTCCCCAAGTTATCTCTCGAGTACACACTTAAATCAGAGTCTTCTGTAAACTCCAGATGATAATCTGGAAAGCATACGAATAAAGCCACATTTCTGCTGTAATCCAGCCCTTCAGCTTAGGGCAGCATGGTTTACCATACCATGTTTGTCTGGCACAGGAGGTAGATTAAAGTGCCAAACAAATTAGGCTGTCTGACGATCCATTGTGATCACCAGTGTCTGTAGAGCCTAATTTTCAAAATTCGAAATTCAAAATTTGTTGTAGTTTTGGTTAGGTTTTTGTTAGGGTTAGGGTTTTTCTAGGGTATGTTTGTTTAGGTCATCGTCGCCGTGTGACCAGTAAGGTTAGGTGCGACGTTAAACTTCAAACAACCAATCAATTATGTACTCCACACCGAGTTATCTCCCGTGGCAATAGGCTTACATTTGCACGTTTATATAACGCCAATGCAACATTGCAAGGCAACGTGTCAGACGATGGGCATTTGCAACGTTTGCCATGTAAGGGGTTCAGTTGCCACATCGAAGTGTAAAGTTGTAGCAACGTTTATAACACGTACGTTGTACCTGACCTATCCAAACTACAATCTGATAACTGTTAACTAACGTTGTGATTACGTAGTGTACTAGTAACCAACCCGAAAACATCGGCTGGTTGGGTCTAATTTACTTTCTATTGATTAATTGTTGTTGTTAATGATATCATATCGGACCCCTTTTGCGAAAAAAAGATAAAAAGAATTACGAATCATTTACACGAGGCCGACGAATTCGATATGGGACGACAAGCGTTGCTTAATACCCGATAAAGCTTGACCACAGTTGGGAAGACGAAATTTCTGTGGCACAGAGATAAGATGGAACTCTCCGCGTAAAATTTATAGTTAGGACAACAACGATTGGGAGATCAGAGTGATCGGCCGTTATCGCTAAGCCTCATCATCCCTTGTCATCGTTCCTACCCATGACAGAAGACAAATTCCTCAGGAATAAGATCAGTCGTTTATTAATAAACAGCCTTCCGCGAACAGCCTCCGTGACCTCATGATCTTTCCGAATATGTCCATATTTGAAAAAGATAAGCCAGCAAAGTGTCATATATTTCGTTCTACAGAGTTCTACAGCGTAT
>JAVTVY010054281.1:0-28576 GCA_036873755.1 Hanleya hanleyi
CAAAATCGATCTGCGCATGCTTAGGGAGCAGCTATTGCGATGTGGATCGTATGGCGAGGCCGTCATTTCATGAATGATCTCTGCCACTATCGATAAAGAAAATGTCAGCGTAAATGAATAATGATTATCCTGCATTATCGTATAGCTTTTAAATGGTGTTAAATATTAGTCCATGCTTGGAATGATGCCTGTTATGAAGTTATCTCTCGGAAAGTCTGCAACTCGCTGTGTTGTACTGTACAAATTATATCTTCGCTTCCAAAAAACATACGCAACCCCCACATCCGTACATCGTCTTGAATTTCTTTATTCCCATTGGATTTCGCGTGTATGTGTGTGTGGATTTTCTGTGTGCTTTTATGTGTTTGTGTTTTCAGTTGTTCTTACAGTGTGTGGATTTTCTGTGTGCTTTTATGTGTTTGTGTTTTCAGTTGTTCTTACAGTATACCTCCACATTTACCAGGCCGTTGAAAATATCCTTTTATTTACTGCTGTCGAACACTGTATGCCGTTACTTAACCTGTCACGTCCCGACAGATTGTAGTGTAGATCTATAAGCTTTCAATTTAGCGGAGAGAGATAGTCCCATAACTCTCAAAAAGAAAGAAATTTTTTTTTGATGGAATTGAACTTATTTTGTTCTTTCTATTCTTTCTAAGAACTGACTGAAGAATATTAGTACTTCTGCACTCTTTAAATCGTCCGGCATGTCCACGATCGTTCTAGACGATTGAACTTAAAATTCAGGACGAGTTCTTGGAGTTCGAGTAAGTTGCTCTTAACTGCAAAGATTCTTTCCTCATTTTCAAGAAAAATTAAAAAAAATTCATCCTTGAGACACAATTGTAGTCAAATGGCCTGAATAAAACCTGGAACAAAATCCATGAATTATTTTAAGAGTGTGCATATCAACGAGATTTAAATTTTTCTTGAAATTGAGGAAAGAAGCCCTGCAGTTACAAGGACGTAGACAAGTTTTCAGATTTGGGGCGGGGGGGGGGAGCTATACTATGACAGCACAATAAGGCGAGGGTCCAGGGGTCGCCTAGGCCTCGGAAGCTCCAGGATCCCAGATGACTGGAGATGCGTTCTTGGCCTTTCCCAGTGAATAAAACTCAACATTAAAACGCACACGTTGTAACCAGTTTTTTTTTGTCTTTTCTTGCTTTTATGTGTGGGTATTTTCTTTCCAGGGTTATTCAACCTCAAACTTGGTCAACACAAAAAACGGTGTGCAAATTAATTAGCTCAGCGACTCATCCAGGTTGTGGTTTTGGAGGGAATACGTGTTTTGTACATTTTTGAGGGAATTTATACAGTAGTTTTGTGGGTTCCGAATCACGGTGACCGGCGGATAACTTTCCTAATGAACGCCTTATATTTCTTGCAATAAAGCATCTGTGTAAATCTTTTCTATTTTTATTGGAACGTCTGTTTCTGTGGACCCAAATAAATGTCGAACAACCGAACTGCGTTGTTTGTTTCTCGGTCAATTCGGCATGGTAATGCTTCCGGTACCACCCAATGGCAAATTCACGCTGGGACAAAAACGCGTGTGATTTCTTAAGTGTTGAATCTACGAGAAATTAAATGGCTTTAAGTGGTAATTTCAGTATTCGTTTCAGTGACTGAATCATATTAATGGTCAAACACAATATCTAATGATTTGCGATAACCCTCGCCAGCATTGTAACATAATGCGGCATTAGAGATGTCAATTCCGGATTACGAATTGTGACATTGAAGACTGCACACGGACAAATGTCTCTTGGGCAAAGTTATTGCTTTAGTCACAGAACGGGATAGTCTTCACCCCTCCCCTCCCCCCTTCCCTTCCCCCACCCCACCACACACATACCAAAGATTTCAAAATTAAAGATTTAATTATTAAAATTTTGGGAAATATATCTGTGTGTCCTTTCCTCTATTTTCTTTTGTCCAAATATAGATGCTAAATAGATGTCCGATATCCATTTAGAGAGTTTATATATTGTAATGTTGAATATGCGAGTAGAATTCGTTCAGCTGTCAGCAACACGATGGAACGTGTGTGTAACTTTCTTAAATTTGAATCTGAATTCCATGCAGTATATCAGGTCAGATGGGGAAACATTTTCGACAGGTTTGAATTGAACCAGGTCCGTCAGGTTCA
Organism: Hanleya hanleyi; assembly: GCA_036873755.1. Taxonomy (NCBI): domain Eukaryota; kingdom Metazoa; phylum Mollusca; class Polyplacophora; order Lepidopleurida; family Hanleyidae; genus Hanleya; species Hanleya hanleyi. The sequence goes on from JAVTVY010054281.1 coordinate 2,153, forward strand.
ATCTTAAATGAATGGTGTCGTCCGTGAACAAATAGCGAACTATCCAAATCCTGAGAGAATTAAATTAATTAGTGAGGATAATTTCCGTATCAGGCATGGTCAGACAGATCAGGCCGTCGTTGTCTATGAACAATTTCTGCCTCAGTAATGGCAATTCAACAAAGTCCAGGCATGTGATACCACATTTTTCGCCTATTGGGATATTGGTGATAAATGACCACTCACGACCGCTAGATGGCGTGATCCGCTTCTTACCAAAGTGATTCGCAACTGCCCGCGCTGGTGCACCGAGACGGACTTGATTTTCTCATTGATTTACAAGTTCGATTAGAGAATTTTATACATGCAATTATCGACGACAGATTTTCGTAGAAAATAAGGCCAAGAATCACTCTCAACTCTTAACAACACGAGCGCCAGCAGTCTAGATGTAAAAGGCGATTCGGAACTCCCCTATTAACTGTATGCTTAAACATGCCTCGTTTCGTCTGCTCGACCACTTTCCCCTCTGACAAACACGCATGGGGAATATGTATTTCACAAACACGTCTATTTTTTGTTTGTCTTGCAAATATTTGGGGGGAGGGGCCATGCCCTCCTTGTCTACGGCCATGAGTTAAGAGCAACTTACCCGAACTCCAAGAACTCGTCTTATATTTGAAGTTCAATTGTCGTCAAACGTCTAGTACGATCGTGGAAATGCCGGATAATTCGAAGAGTGCAGAAAAACTAATATTCTTCAATCAATTGTTAGAAAGAATAGAGAGAACATAATTCTCACAGTAAAATGACTTCAATTCCATCATAATTTCTTTCTTTTTTTCTTCTTTTTGAGAGCTATAGGACTATCTCTCTCTGCTAAATTGAAAGCTAAAAGATCTACTACAATCTGCCGGGACGTGACAGGTTGAGTACCGGTATACAGTGTTGGACAGCAGTAAATAAAAGGATATTTTCAACGCCCTGGTCAATGTAGTAACATAAGGCGGTATACTGTAAGGATATCTGAAAAACGAAAACACACAAACACATAAAAGCACACATAAAAGCCACACACACATTCACTCGTGTACGGATATGGGGGTTGCGCATATCTATTGGAAGCCAAAATATAATGTGTATAGTACAACACAGCGAGTTACAGACTTTCCGAGAGATAATTTCATAACAGGTATCATTCCAAGCATGGACTAATATTTAACACCGTTTAAAAGCTATACGATAATGCAGGATAAGCATTATTCATTTACGCCGACATTTTCTTCATCGATAGTGGCAGAGATCATTCATGAAATGACGGCCTCGCCATACGATCCACATCGCAAAAGCTGCTCCCTAAGCATGCGCAGATCGATTTTGTCCTATAATACCGGAAGGCGACGCGCGACGCGCGACGGGAAGGGCGACGTCGCCCGCGACGTCGTGGGCGACGTCGCGTTTAAAAAGGGCGACGTCGCGTCGCGTTCTATCTCTTAACATTATAAGAACGCGACGGGAAGGGCGACGGGATGGGCGACGTCGCGAGCGACGTCGTGGACGACGTCGTGGGCGACGTCGCCCATCGCGTCGTGTTGATTAAAGCGACGCGCGACGCGCGACGGGAAGGGCGACGTCGCGGGCGACGTCGTGGGCGACGTCGCGTTTAAAAAGGGCGACGTCGCGTCGCGTTGTATCTCTTAACATTATAAGAACGCGACGGGAAGGGCGACGGGAAGGGCGACGTCGCGGGCGACGTCGTGGGCGACGTCGCCCTTCCCGTCGCCTGCGACGCGCGACGCAAAAATGGCCGAAATGGAACACCATAGTTAACAGCTGCCTGTGCCGAGGCGTGGACTTCCCGGAAGTATGTACTGGTAATTACTTACAAAGACTAAGGGTACGCGTAGCTTAAAAGCTTGTTCATGTGGCTGTGAGAACTGGTATTATAAATCTGGAACTGGCACATCACCTAGGGTGCATCTCACAGTAAACTCGGCAGCCAAAGGAAATGAGTTTCATGTCTAAGACCAAGGGGAATATCTTCCCAGCATATTGTATTAAAGTTAAGCGGGATCCTCCTTGATTGGTTACACCTGTTTCTTAATTCTAGAACGACGGAGAAGTATTTACGAAAGCCGAGAGGGGACTTCTGACTTCCGACTTCCGACTTCTGACTTCTGACTTCCGACTTCCGACTTCTGACTTCTGACTTCTGACTTCCGACTTCCGACTTCCGACTTCAGACTTCAGACTTAGGATTTTTTTTCATTTATAATGCATTACATCTTAAATTATGAAGCATGGAATAACACAACACCATTATTATGGAATATTGTGCTTAAAAACCTGCTTGCATGTACTTATAATAATCAAATAACCATTGAGTTTTATCTTGAGTTATGTTCTGATTATCAAAATGCGATAACTTCTAATGTAAATCGAAATACCCTATGTCACAAGTCAAAGGCGTCTCGATTACATAATATAATTGCACAAATTGATACATTACGAATAATCACATTTAATGCGCCCTTTCCACATTAATCGTCGGACAATGCTGTCTTGTCTCAGTGGCGGCGACAGGTGCACAGCACGTGGATCACCGCGTGATCTCCGGTTCGTTCTCATGATCCCTCTCTTTTGTTTATAAAACGGAGCGGGTTTTTCATGTATTGATAACTGATGTAAATATGATAATATGCATGGATCAAATATCCCAATAGAAGGACTAATAAGCTTACATTGATTATAATTTTGACAAATTCAGGTCGAAAATATACCAGTCATTAACACTTAAAATCTGGGCTAACCATATCTGGTCTGGGCTTTTGGGATCTGTCCAAGGGGGCATTTCGCCCCCCTCCCCCCCCCCCGTAAATATTTTAAATTCTATTCAACTGATCACAATTACTTCCAAAGCATGGTCGAATAATATAATATGATAAGGCGATGCCATTATATTTATCGATTATTCAAATATTATTTACGATTTTCTGACACAAAAAAACTAAACCTAATTTTGTCAAGCCCAAGACAAAGCATATCATAAGATCGTACCATTACTCCCAAATATAATTAACAAATAAGATAAATATTGTTCGTATCAAGGCATTTTAGTTCTCTCTCCTCCCTTCTCCAAAACTTGATTATTTTGATTTTGACTTCCGACTTCTGACTTCCGACTTCCGACTTCCGACTTCTGACTTCTGACTTCCGACTTCTGACTTCTGACTTCCGACTTCCGAATTTTGTACATCCATTCACCCCTTGCAACTTTACCTTTACATACATGATAATAATACCTATATTTCCGTCTGTGACTTTGTGCTTTGATCTTTCTGATTACTAGTATCGGCAATTTAAAAGGGAATCCCAATGTTCTAGGTCCAGTTTTAGGCCACGGTTACAGAGACATTGCGTTTGAAGTTTAAATCTGCTATTGATGGAATTTATTGCGAATGATATTTGGTGATGTCACGAAATACTCAAGATAATGAGCTAGATTATACTGGAATTGTCACAAATCTATTATAAGTCTAATCTCTTATTTGTAATATTGCTTATTTATAGCATCATGAAAACTAGTTCTAAAAAGTTCTAAGCATTTATAGAAATATGGTTCTCATATCAACAGGTTACAAAGGGCTTTATTTTGGAAATTGCACGGGCTATGATATCTTATTAAAGAATATGGAGTAACAAAGGTCTATGCGTTTCATATTTATTAAAAATTCATTTCAACTAACACACCTCCTTACACAAGTTCATGGACTGCAAAGATATCAGAATCCTAAATATCCTTATTTGTCTATCTAATTAACTCACCAATACCTCATTTGCATATCAAATTTTTACCAGCTCCAGAAAGTTTCACATCAACCAGGGGAAATATTTACAAGCAAAAAAATGAAAAAAATAAAATAAAAATTGAGAACAATGGGGGGCAATTTCAGAAATATATGGCAGCAAAATATCTCCCCCACAGAAGTTTTAATTTTCCATTTGAGTTTCCCTTAAGTAATCAAAATTATGAAGAGTTTTGGAGAAGGGAGGGGAGAGAACTAAAATGCCTTAATACAAACAATATTTATATTATTTGTTAAATATATTTGGAAGTAATGGTACGATCTTATGATATGATTTGGCTTGGGCTTGACAAAATTAGGTTTAGTTATTTTGTGTGTCCTAGGAAAGCAGAAAATCGTAAATAATATTTGAATAATCGATAAATATAATGACATCTCCTTGTCGCATTGATGCGTAAATTATCATACTATATTATTCGATAATGCTTTGGAAGTAATTGTGATCTGTTGAATAGAATTGTGCAATTATTTTATGTAATTGAGTCGCATTTATCTATGGCATTAGGTACATTACCTTACCACATTTTTTAAAAATATTTACGGAGTGTGCATAAACATAATGGAGGGATCATGAGAACGAACCGGAGATCACACGGTGGTCCACGTGCTGTGCACCTGTCGCCGCCACTGGGGCAAAACAGCATTGTCCAACGATTAATGTGGAAAGGGCGCATTAAATGTGATTATTCGTAAGGTATATCAAATTGTGCAATTATATTATGTAATTGAGGCGCCTTTAACTTTTGACATAGGGCATTTCTAGTCGGAAGTCAGAAGTCGGAAGTCAGAAGTCGGAAGTCAGAAGTCGGAAGTCAGAAGTCAGAAGTCGGAAGTCTCGGCTTTCGTAAGTATTTTATATTCGTGAGCAAATGAATTTTATTTGTACGTTCGAGTATTTTATCTAATATCAGTCTCTCATAACTCTATAAGAGTGCATGGCATTTGTAGCCTTTAAATTTCAATTGAACTCTATCTATTTGTATATGCAAATGGTGAGACTTTAATAAACTATATATTCGTTGAAGGTACACTGTGTTTTAATTCGTGGGCACATTGTGATTTAGCGACGCCTTTGTGTTATACCAGCCCAGTATTGCCAATGTGCCCAGAATGGAATCTGCAAATTTATTGTAAACATTTCGTTATTTCACTTATTTATATTTTGTCTCTGCCATGACGGTGGATAGTTTATATTATAAGCCATAACGATTACGAACCGGTTGATTCGGAAACATTCCGGAGCGCATTCGTGACCTCATGACCTCGTGACCTCTCCGAATATGCCCATATTTTAGCGGATTAGGCGCCAGGCAATGTGATGTACATTTCATCCCCTCTGTTTGGTTTGAATTCAGTGTTCCGTATCCGTCGTTATTTTGACTTGAGGGGCACCCCATGCGGTTGCTCTCCGGAACTTCAAAGAGTTTTTCCTCCAGCTTTTCTCTGTATAAACTCGTCTTCGTCGAGATCCCACGAAGGTTGCGCATCGCCCCAAATTGCCATCTGTTCATTGGCTGTTAATTTAAATTGACAGTTGCAGTAATAACTGTACATCCCTATTCAGCCTGCAGCGCCTGGTACGTATACTATATACGGAGTATACAGACCAGGAGCCTTATTCACGAACGCCACTTAAGTTACGGGCCTCTTAGTCATTTGCGAGAACGTTAAGAGCGATTTGCGAGAATGTTACGTGTGCACTAAGTGGTATTCACAAAACCACACTTAAATGCCTCTTAAAATTACGAACCACGTAAAGTTACGGGCCTCTTTAAATCTGACGGTGGTGGGTAAATAAGTTAATATATTCCTATCATGCAATCTGGCCTTCGTTACCACTAAAAATGTTATCAAACCACTTCACCATGTCCTTTGTGTAAGAAAGACTCAGGTCACGCATGAAAATTGGTTTGCGTTCTATTTAATTTATTCTTTTGTGTTTGTGGGAAGAATTTGGTATGGTGGCCAATATCCGCCATTTAGTGTTGTCGTGTTGTGCTTCCATGGTGCTGAGATGTCCTGTCGACATGCCGTCATATCGCATTGTCGTGCGTTTGTGTTGTCATGTCGGAAATAATTTGTGTTGTCTTGCTACCATACTATCGAATTTCCGGGTGACTATGATTCCACGCCAGTGTGCACTTGCCGTGTTATGGTGTAGCCCTTTTCCATGTCGTCGTGTTGACAAGCTTCTTTCAAAGATCAGGCGCATGGATATATCTGAGCATATTTGTTGGAATGTAACACGGCAAGACCCCATTCCGACATCATTGTGACAAGACACGGCAACACAGCTGTACGACAACACGACAAAACGGCAAGTCTCCGACCTTGCCAGTGGATTGGCAACGGGTGTCATCAGCCATGGCTGTAGGCCATATGCGCTGTCGCCCAGAAAATGACCGTTGCCACCATTTCCAGCTTCAAAGTCGCCATTTAGATGACTGTTCCTCCAAATGAATGCATCATGGGCAGAGCCCGACCACCTTGCTACAACAGTCATGAACTTCTTCTTATGATCACAAACAGCCATGACATTAAGGGCGTGGAAATTTTTCGTGCAAACGAAGGCACCTTTGTCGCCATTTGGACATTTAATAGAAATCAATGTTCCGTCTACACAACCCAAGACATTGGGCATAGCAGCATGCTCGTGGAAACCTTCCTTCATCTCAGGTTGTACTTGAGCTCTTCGTGGAAAGCGAATGATGTCGGTGGCATGCCTGCACAAGGCACTCGACACACTTGCGACTATTCGCGACACAGAGGGTTGGCTGATACCATATAGGTCAGCATTCGCGAGTTGGAAATTGCCCGTTGCATAATAGCGCAGCGTACACAGCACTTGAACACTAGCTGGTATTGCTTGGGATCTTCTGGTGGGGTGTGTTATTTCACCATTAATCAGATCGATGACTTCCATAATCAAATTTCGTGGAATTCTATACCGTTGGATTAATTCAGAATCTCTATATATATCTAAAGGGTTTGTCCTATCCCTAAAGACCCTTTCAAGACGGAAATTTCGGTCGTTAAACATCCCTTGCAGTAGCAGAATCGCCATGTTGAAACCCGTCTAACTAGTAATGCCATCCCCTCTTACCGCTAAGAGAGGTTTAAGGGAGCTCTAGAGCGTAACATCCTCTTAAATCGTATCTTATGTTACGCTAGAGCTCCCTTAAACCTCTCTTAGCAGTAAGAGGGGATGACATTACTTGTTAGACGGGTTTCGACATGGCGTTTCTGCTACTGCAAGGGTTGTTGAACGGCCGAAATTTCCGTCGTGAAAGGGTCTTTAGGGATAGGACAAACCCTTTAGATATATATAGAGATTCTGAATTAATCCAACAGTATAGAATTCCACGAAATTTGATTATGGAAGTCATCGATCTGATTAATGGTGAAATAACACACCCCACCAGAAGATCCCAGGCAATAACAGCGCCATAACAGCTAGTGTTCAAGTGCTGTGTACGCTGCGCTATTATGCAACGGGCAATTTCCAACTCGCGAATGCTGACCTATATGGTATCAGCCAACCCTCTGTGTCGCGAATAGTCGCAAGTGTGTCGAGTGCCTTGTGCAGGCATGCCACCGACATCATTCGCTTTCCACAAAGAGCTGAAGTACAACAGGAGAAGAAGGAAGGTTTCCACGAGCATGCTGCTATGCCCAATGTCTTTGGTTGTGTTGTCTTGTCGACATGCCGTTTTGTCGTGTTGTCGTACAGCTGTGTTGCCGTGTCTTGTCACAATGATGTCGCAATGGGGTATTGCCGTGTTACATTCCAACAAATATGCTCAGATGTATCCATGCGCCTGATCTTTGAAAGAAGCTTGTCAACAGGACGACATGGAAAAGGGCTACACAATAACACGGCAAGTGCACACCGGCGTGGAATCATAGTCACCCGGAAATTCGATAGTATGGCAGCAAGACAACACAAATTAATTCCGACATGACGACATGACAACACAAACGCACGACAATGCGATATGACGGCATGTCGACACGACATCTCACCACCACGGAAGCACAACACGACAACACTAAATGGCGGATATTGGCCACCATACCAAATTCTTCCCACAATCACAAAAGAATAAAGAAAATAGAACGCAAACCAATTTTCATGCGTGACCTGAGTCTTTCTTACACAAAGGACATGGTGAAGTGGTTTGATAACATTTTTAGTGGTAACGAAGGCTGTTCTCAGGTTCCATGATAGGAATATATTAACTTATTTACCCACCACCGTCAGATTTAAAGAGGCCCGTAACTTTAAGTGGTTCGTAATTTTAAGAGGCATTTAAGTGTGGTTTTGTGAATACCACTTAGTGCACACGTAACATTCTCGCAAATCGCTCTTAACGTTTAAGTGACGTTCGTGAATAAGGCCCCTGCATTATGGGGGATGTGGATAAGCCAGTAAACATAAAAATATTCAAAGCAAGAAAAGTACAATGCAAATGAGTTATATATAGAATAGATAAAAATATTAAACTAGAAGACCTCAAAGTTTATTTTGTAAAACATCGCGTAGTATAGTAAAGACTGCAGAAATATAATCAATACACCAGCAGTATTATGTTAGTATATTTCCGGAAATAATTCTGCCTAAAGGACTGCGTTTATGGAGAAGAAACATAAAAATCACTCTGCCATTGAGACCACAAAGCGGTGCTACCCATGTCAGAAATTTGTAGGACAAGTACCGGTACTGGTGTGGATGGATGGATGGATGGGTGTTCTCCCTCGCACCACGATGGAAACTGGTCGTGCGAACACGCTGTATACCTTACATGCTCAGGTCCGCATAAGTTGAAGCTTGCACAGCACTTCTCATAAATGCGCAATGAAAATTGTTATGCAATTTACATAAGGGATGCTAGATATATTTGAAAATGATAGAGTTCATTCTTTACAAATTATAACAACTGAATTACCAAGCATGTGGGTTCTATTTTGATCAGTTTATTTTCTCGTTCCCTATTCATTTCTCCTTGGTCTCTATCGCCTTCATGTTTGGTAATGGTACAGCGTCTAATAAGAGGGTATACGGATAGTAGACACACCTGACTCTATAAAAGAACAAAGGATGACTGTACTCGAGCGTTGGTACGCGAATATTGGAACAGCTGCCTGACGAAGGTATACAGGGAACAAAGGAGACAGGTGCTCTAAAGAATTCGAGCGTTGATTCATTCCCTACTCCGTGGAGCGAAACAATAGCGCCAGTCCTTGTGCTAAATACACCTCACAAAAATAATCTTTCTCTCTTTAGAGCACGAATAAACCTGTATCAAACTGAATGACAGCGGATAATGGGAATAGAGAATAACGCGTGTATATTGATTCTCTTTTCACACGATGTTAAATGTTTACGAGGTTAAAAGTTTACGAGGTCAAGAGTTCACGAGGCCAAAAACTCACGAGGTTGAGATTCCATGAGGTCAAAAGTTTACGAGGTCAAAATTTCATGAGATTAAATTACGTCACTGCCCCGTGCTCTACTGCTGTTGCTCGAACATAATCAGTTACAGTTGTTCATAATCATATCCTTTGATGACTGTGATAGAGACTCGTCGGTAAATGAAAGGAAACCCATTCATTAATCACAACATACAAATAGTATCTATTCTCTATTTCAAATAATTACGATATATCTTTTTGGTGACACTATTACTTCTTTTCTCCTTCAGAATAAATGTTATCATCATAGTTTTTCTCGGTGTCATAAAAAATATTACCATCACTCTCCGTCAAATAGAATTTTCGGTACGGTACCTTAATCGTCTGCTTGAGCGCTTCGTCATAGTCTATATCGTATATGACATTTGTAGACACTTCGTTGTTTTCAAGATCTCAGTATGAATATATGGTTTTGCAGGGTTTGTCAATTCTTCACTTGTATGTGATATGATTTACGTAAAGTTTTCTTCGTATGTAATCATCCTTAGCCATTTCAACCGATTCATTTTCATCATAGCCTTGGCTTGAATAATAGTGCAATCTTCGCTTTATGCTTTTGTAACAGGTTTCTTTCCAGGCATCACATAAGTGACAATGCCTATCCTACATAACCACCAGTCACGCGACCATAAGTGACCTCCTATAAACACCAGTCATGTGACCGTAAGTGACGTCCTATAAACACAGTCATTCCATGTACTCTATGCAGGGGTCCTACCGGTCACGTTACCAACACCCCGATGCACCTGTCAATGCCTATCCTACCGAACCACCAGTCACTTGACCATAAGTGACCTCTTATAAACACCAGTCATGCGACCACAAGTGACGTCCTAAATAACTTTGTGCATAGGGCCCTACCCAGTCACGTGACACTAAGTGACGTCCTATAAACACTTCCCTATGCACTCTATGCATAGGTCCTTGCTATACACGGGGTTTCTCTCGCAACATATAAGGCTATGCCTATAATCTTCGACCGGAAGTGACCTTTAACCTTTGTTCCGGATGTGACGTCACTCCCTCCGGATTGTATGCCCCATCCACGAAAATAATACTAAATTTACGCTTCCTATACTACTAACATACTGGGCTGTTTCATTATTTATTCACATTTTTTACTTTAGCTGTAGTGAGTTTCAGGAAGTTCCACCTACCATGGCAACGACAATAAAATTTGAAGCCAACGCTGTCATTGGACGCGGTTTCAAGAAATCCAAGTCCCTGATTCGCTTATCTTGGACGTCATATTTTTGACCTCTCGCATTTCACATGTGACCTTGACCTCCTGACGGTCTATATCTCATCCAAAGATGGGGTGTAGGGTGTCATCTTGAAGCTCTAGTGGTGTAGACCACGACTTGAGGGATTTCCATGTCATCTGTGACGTCATTGGTGACGTCATCAGTACGAGTTGTAACGAAAGCGGTCATTTTAGGGGTGCATAGGGGTGTGTTCGAGAGACTGAGGGACCATTCTTGGTCCGAATGGGACATATCGAAACTTTCGTGAGACAGCGTGTCACCCTATATCCCGTAGTGCCACCAGTCCCGTATGACGTCACTTCCGGTCTGGGTGAATGGAGCGTGACCTTGCCGTATGACGTCACTTCCGGTCTGGGTGAATGGCGCGTGACCTGTGAACATGATAGGATATGTACTGACCTGTGTGTGGGGACTCAATGTCGTTCATCTCCGTGTCTTTTTGGTGAGCGGAACATGTACTGGGGTTTTTCCCACAATGTCGTTCACCTCCGTGTTTCTTCGGTCAGGTCCGTGGGAACATGATAGGAGATGTACTGACTTGTCTGTGGGTTTTTCCCACAATGTCGTTCACCTCCGTGTGTCTTCGGTCAGGTCCGTATTTTTTCGGTGAGGTCCGTGAAGATGTGACGGAGGTGACCGAAAGATGTGACGGAGGTGTCCGAAGAGACACGGAGATCACCGAAGAGTCACGGAGAGTTCGGTGAGGTCGTGAAGATGTTACGGAGGTGACCGAAAAGACACGGAGGTGACCCAAGACACACGACGGTCACCGAAAAGACCCGAATGTCATCACCGAAGAGTCACGGAGGTGACCGAAAAGACACGGAGGTGACCGAAGAGACACGGAGGTTACCGAAAAGACCCGAATGTCACGAAAAAACGTATAAAAGTGGAAATTTTTAGGGGTATTGCTGCATTCATTGGCCTGCCGAACGGAGCTATCTCACCAGCCTGCCTGACCAGCCTACCTGACCAGCCTGAACCACTCTGACGACAGGAGCTACTTGCCGGAGCCTCACTGCAGCATGAGACGTGGAGAAGATTTTCCAGGGGATCCAGGAGCGCCTCCGGCTGAAGTCTTGCCCCAAGACGAGCGTGTGAGTGAGATTTATCGACGTCACTGGACCACCATACGCCATTGTTTTCACCGTCACCGTCGTCTATTGGACTTGTATAACTTTCGACTGCAGGACCTCACGTATTTTTCTACTTACGCCGAGAACATTTTCACAGATCAGGTCACAGCGTTCAAGTTGAATATGACATTCGGCTACATCTTACGGCACAAAGAGACGGACCAGTTGCGGTATTTTTATCCCAGCAATAATACCTATGTGTTTGATCAACCCTTCACGGTCACGGATGCAATTTCTCTGGAGCCACTCATCGACCAACTGACTACGTTGGACCCATTGGAATGGGCCCGGTTGCAACGCCCCAATACCAAATGGACTGCAGAAATGGTCACCAACGTCACATTTTTCGTCACCAAAATGAGAGATCATCCTATCGGTGCTCCTGTCATTCTTCCACCTTGGCTGCTTCATCGAAGAGGCCTGTATGCGTTAACGCGAGGCGTACAGGGTCCCTACAAAGGCCGGAAATGTCTGTTTAGGTGTTTGGCCGTGCATCTGGACGAGTGTAATCCCCAGAGTTGTGAGAAAGTGGCCAATGGCTATTGGAGAAAGTATTTACAGGAGCAAGACCTGGATGATCGGTAGTTCCGGGGAGTCCCCTTTAAGTATTTGGATGTCGTGGAAACTCTGTTCAACATCAATATCTTTGTATACCGATTACGATGCGAGGATGACATATTTGTGGCTGAATTGGTTCATCGCTCAACAGAACGGTATGCTTCTACGATGAAAGTCAATGTCTAATGGGGTGAGTCATTTTTCCCTCATCTACAATATGAGCCTGTACGCCCAGTCCTACAGTTGTGCCCAATGTCATCGGGTGTTCAAAGAATCGTTCAACTTACATCGACACGAGAAGATCTGTGACAACACTGTGAAACGCAAATTTCCTGGCGGTGTGTATCATAATACGCCTACTATCTTCGAGGAACTGGCTGCTGAAGGGATTGTCATACCGGAAGAGGACCGTTATTTTCCCTACCAGGCGTGTTACGATTTCAAGGCCCTGTTGGAGCCCATGGACATGTTCTCAGCGAAAACGCAGTGGACGCAGCGCCATATTCCCCTCAGTGTGAGCATTTCCACCAACGTACCCGGCTATGACGCTGCACCTGTCTGTTTCGTGTCCACCGGGGACTCCCACCAGTTGATTACCCGCATGATGGGTTATTTAGAGGAAGTCAGTGCGGCCAGTACGGAATTGTTGGTGTCCAAGTTCCAGGACGTACTGGACCAACTGGACGACCGGATTCCTATACCCGGTGTATCGTTTAGTGACGATGAAGAGTCCGAGTCAGAGTCAGAGTCTGACACCCAGGAGCCGGAACCCATTCAGTCGCAGGATGTACCTTTACCTAAACCGTATGCGGAGAAATTGAAAGCCCGCTTCCTACAATACCTAGGCCAGTTACCTGTGCTCGGCTTCAACTCGGGGCGATACGATCTTAACATGGTGAAGGAATTTCTCTACCCTTACTTGGACCAGGCTAATACCATCAAGTCCGTCATCAAGAAGATCAATAATCATATGGCCCTCACTACCGCGTCACTCCATTTCCTGGATGTACGGAACTACTTAGCTCCCAATTATAGCTATGATCAGTGGGTGAAGGCGTATGACTGTGCACAAACCAAAGGGAGGTTCCCTTACACGTATATATCGACGCTCGACCGCTTGGAGGAAACACAGTTGCCACCCCTGGACGCGTTCTTTGACGATTTGAAGCAAGTGGGATGTTCGGAAGACACGTACCGGGAACTACAGCAGGTATGGAACGACCAACACATGCAGACCTTGCGAGATTTCCTGATATGGTATAATAACTTAGATGTGGTTCCTTTCCTCGAAGCGGCCGAGAAAACGGTTCACCTCTTTCGTCGTGAGATGCACGTCGACATATTCAAGGAGTGCTTGAGTTTACCGGGTCTGGCGCTTCGCCGTCTTTTTCAAGATTTTCCCACATACTTTTCGCTGATACACCAAAAAGACGCGGACATGTATGATTGTCTAAAACAGAACATCGTCGGCGGGCCCAGTCTTATTTTTCACCGCTACCACGAGAAGGATGTCACCACTCTCCCCGGTGGGAAACCCTGTGCTAAGATCATCGGATTCGATGCCAATGCCCTGTACCTGTGGTCTCTTGCCCAGCCCATGCCCAGCGGTCATTGTACGCGCTGGTTGGCGGAAGGTCAACATTTCACATCGCAACGCACCCCCTACAAACATCTCGCCGACCAGTGGTTGGACTGGGAAGCCTATCGACGGGGAATTTCCATACGCCATCAGACCAACGCCACAGAGAAGCGCATAGGAGATCGTCGACTCCCCGTCGATGGGTTTGCCCTTGTGGGTAGAACACCGACCGTATTCCAGTTTTACGGATGCTATTGGCACGGCCACGAATGCCATTTCAGCGCTGGACGCTTCAACCAACGACGTGGGAAATCGGCGGAAGAATTACGGGAAGAAGTCCAGGAGAACGGCGATTACATCAAAGAGAGGGGATACCACCTCATCGAAATGTGGGAGTGTGAATTTCACACCATGTGCCAGGCCCTCCCACATTTACGCCGTTTCCTTAAAGCGCGCGAGTACCCTCTCAGTCGTCGGCGACTCCTGAGTCTGCCACAGATGTTCGACGCCATTCGTTCCGGGGACCTCTACGGCTTTGTCGAATGTGATCTGCATGTTCCCGACGCTCTCAAGCCACTCTTCGCCCAGTACCTATTTTCAAGAACACACTGGTGGGCCGGGATGACATTGGAGACACCATGGGTGCCTATGCTGAGCAACACGAGTGTTTGTCTCGACCTCGACGGATGTTGATTGGCAGTATGTGGGCAGAGAAAATCTTGCTGGGCACTCCGCTACTACAGTGGTACATCAGCCACAGTCTGGAAGTCACGCGCGTGTACCAAGTCTTACAGTACGTACCCAACGCCTGTTTTGCGGGGAATGCCGACATCGTGACGTCTGCCCGTCGTCAAGGTGATCAAGATCCGAGTAAGGCCATCATCGGGGAATCGTGGAAATTGACGGGCAATGGCTATTATGGCAAAACGGTCACTAACCAAGATAAGCACGTGAACGTGAACATCTGTACCACCCAACAAGCCCGCAAAAAGGTCAGTTCTCCTCTGTTTCGGTCCGTGGAGGTCATCGATGACGACACGTATGAAATCACTTTAGCCAAAAAGACTATCCGTTACAACCTGCCCCTCCAGATTGGATGTATGGTATACCAGATGGCCAAGCTGAGGATGCTCCAGTTTTTGTATGATTTCATGGGTGTGTATTTTAATCCATCAGACTGGCAACTCATGGAGATGGATACAGACTCTGCTTACATGGCCGTGTCTAATGTGGATTGGGAGTCCCTGGTCAAACCCGAGTTACGTGCACAGTATGAGGCGGAACGGGACCAGTGGCTACCTCGACGTGACCATTACCAGTACGACAAGCGGACGCCGGGCCTCTTCAAGTTGGAGTGGAGTGGGAATGCCATGATTGCTCTCTCCTCGAAGACGTATTACTGTTACGGTGGAGACCAAAATAAGTTTAGCTGCAAAGGGGTGAACCGGGGCGATCCGGCCATCGACAACGTGCTGCAAAGCCAGGCCAGTGCGAGTGGGACTAACAGAGGATTTCGGGTCGTGGACCACCAGATGCGGACGTACATCCAGCAACGAGACGCCTTCACCTTCTTCTACCCCAAGCGGAAAGTCCTTCCCGATGGCATCAGTACCACTTACCTGGACTTGTGAAACTATGACATTTGATATACTTTTAAACTTAAACTTAAACTTATAGTTAAAACTAGTACTGGAAAAAAGTCAGAAGGGTCGCCAGTCCTAAGTGCAGGGCGTGGGTTCGAATCCCACGCTCTCACAGTTTTTACACACCACCTGTATTCTTTTGTACATATTCTATACATTCTTGTTCACCTGAATAAAAACAAAAAGTCAAAAACATCACTTGTGTTTTTTCATGAATTTTTTTATTGAACATCAATGAACGTCAGAACAACAACGTCATAACAAAAAACAATGAGAACACACACATTGAATCAATTAAGACAACCAGAGAAATGGGGCATGCACACTAAAACGAGAGGCAGTCCAGTCGTATACGAGTACATCACGGTCTTCGGCTTGAGAATAATCATCAAACATTTGTATGATCGTTTGCATAGAATGTCCTCTACTCCGGTGAGTGAGATAAAACACACAGTACTGTCCGCATACACTACTCAAGAGTCCTTGTAATCTTTTAGTATTCCAGCGCCACACTGTAGTAGATACGTCCATGAACTTCACCAAATCGGGATGCAGGGGTGCAAGTCCGTAGGAATCAAAGTATTCGCCTTGGCCCAGGGTGTCCACGTACACAGCCACCCAATGTTCACCGGGTCGAGTACCAGGGTCTGTATTCAGGATGTAGGCTGCTGGGGTGGTTGGGGTGGTGGGAAACACATTGCGTGGAAACACACCTCGAAAGGGTACCCGAGGATCTCGCTGGTGTATGCTGCTCTGTATCCATGACTCTAGCTGGCGTAGTCACACAGGACGTTTCTTTGCTGATCCACGGTGATGACGTTATCAGACTCGGCGTAGCAAATCACGTTAATGGTATGCATTAGAGGGACGGAGAAACGCAGTTCCAACCGTAAGTTTCCTTTCTTGAGCAAGGCCAGTTGATGATCGTGTTCCAAGGTTGGGGTGAGGTCGAAGGCGAACAAAGTGTACCCACGGCTAAAGTCTCGTCGAGTGATGGTATTTCCTTCGTCCTGATTGTTTTGTCCTGTGGCTGTAAACAGGTTCAGGTAGCTCCGCACATAGTGATGGTTACCAAAATCCGGTTGTAACGGACGGGCTGGAATTTGATGCCCGGCCACGTGCAGTGCCAAAAAGTTGAGGTTGAAATGTTGAAAGTGGAACGGATTCTCATTCCACTGTCCATTGAAACTGGTGTTGTTCACACACGCCAGGGTAAGACGTTTAGGGAGATCCCCTAGAAATAAATTTTCACGATTGGCCATCATCGTACCTGCTGGCACAGAGAACACCTTGGTCTGTACGCGTCGGATGGGGTACAGGGCTGGTTTTTTCGATAAGGCTTCCATGTGACTCACCAACACGCCCTGTTGCAAATCCACCGTACGGACAAACAGGGCTGCATCTTCTATGATGATCTTGTAATTGGGGGCATCTCCATCGGCCATCAAGGCGAAAGTGGGTGGGGAACGGATCAACTTGATCTTGATGGATACACCGTTCATCATGTAGCGGTCTTGCAGGAACAGATCGGCGTGCAGTCGTCCCATCATATCGACGGACGTGCTACGGGTTGTCAGCTGCCTGCGATGGCCGAACCCATTATTGGCAACGGTGACGGCATCCATGGCTCCGGGTGTATCCCTGTAGTACAGCGAGGCTTGCAAGTGTGTTTTTTGGCATCTTCTCCGTACGACAACAGCGTCTCGATGTAGGCTCGGTACGGGTACGTATTGGTGGACGTACTGATGAGTTTATCGTTCAGACTGATATCCATCTGTTAGAACAAGGAGTGCAGCCAAAGATTCACCGGGCCTACCACCGCATCGTTCGCCATGGGCGTCCCGTCGTTGTCCACTATTTTGGCTTTCACGTACAAGTACGTGTGGGCTAAATCCAGGTAGGCCGTATCTTTGTTTTCAATGGTAAATTCCAGTGGTCCCGTGCCCGTCAGGCTAGCCAGGGGGCGATGTTCTACCCAACGTCCTTCGGCGACACTGGTCTGTGTGGGTGGAATAGTCCACAAATCCAATTCACTGTTGGTAGGCGGACACGACTCGGAGTGAATGAATGCCATTATGCGAAGATGTCTCTCTTACCCTTCTTCTTCCGGGGTGTGCGTCGTCGGTGTGTCGGTCGTCGAATGACTCTTCGCTGTGCCCGTGGTTGTCTTTTAAGGGCTTTGGCGATCAAGACGCTGCCTGCTTCTTGGGCCCGTCGTTTCAAGGCTTGTCAGGGTGCCGTTCCTCCCAAGACATCACCGGCCACGCGCAGTCCACTGCGTACCGCTTGTTTACCCACCGCTTTTACTCCCCGTGTCACCAAGGGCAAGAACGTTTTGACGATGCTGCCCAGTATGTTACCCAATCCGTGACCTCGTTGCATGCGTGCACCGCTAAAGATGGGCAAGCTACCTCCCGTTTGTTTCTTGTAGTAGTCGGCATAGCTGGCCGTATGGCACTGATAAGCCACGTACATTATACGAAGTGAGGAGAACGTGCTTGTCGGAAATGAAGTGTCAGCACCACTTTCCCTCGTTCGAATGCGACCGGGTGTCCCGTGTCATCTCTTGTATCCACCGTGATCGTGTTGATATCGGTGTGTCGTACGGGCAGGTAGAGTATGTGGTTGAAACTCTGGGTGACTTGATCGCCATACTTCTTTTTAATGGGTACCACCCGTAACAGAGGTGTGTTCACATTGCCCACAATATGGCTGTCCACTACGTCCGAGTAGACGTAGAGTCCGTATATACCCACTTTCATATCCATCACAACGTCACCGTTGTCGGTGGTGGGACCCGCGTAGATGTCGTAAGGGAGACCTAACATTTGCTGTAGCCTAGGACTGAGTTCCACACCCACGTTGGGGCTGAGCAGGATACAGGCCTTGTCGTTGTGTGCGTTAACATCGAAGATCACGTGATTCTTGAAGGGATAGGCTTTGACGGGTCTTGAACTATTCGTCACCACCCGTAGAGACTTATAATTCAACAATGTGGCCAGACCCTCTATGAACGCCTTGGGGGTATCGTATTGGCCTTCGGGGAGAGTCAGACGGTTTACTTTGCCTTCGTAGGTCACCTCGTACCATACTTCCTTGCCTCGCACGTTGTACCACGAGTAAGGGTATTGAATATCCACCAGTCCACATTCCCACCGTCCAGGTAAATGCAACGGTTGCGGTAATTGGGTCACGTACTTGGCCAAGATGTTGTCAGGAAACACATCGAACGAACTGTTACTGGGCAACGTGAGGTAAAACATGACGACTGAACTTTCTTGCTTCTGCACCTGGTTTTAATAGGGCTCCCAGGCCTTGGGCGGCTGACCTCGGCGTCGTCATCGTCGCGGTGACTTAGATCTTGGTGGTTGCAGGGGGTGGCGTGGTAAAAGGGGTGAAAAAGTAGGTGCCCGTCGTTGTGGTGTTTTGGGGGGTGACTCCGGTTCCCAAGAAGAGGGTGGTGGTGGTGGTCTACTCGGCGATTGCTGGGTCCACTGCATAAAGGCCCAACGGTTAGGATTCCCCACCAATTCTTGAGGGGTGTGTGTGTCTTTCAACCCCTGAGCAAAGGCTTCCCAGCCCGGTGGATTAGAGTGTTTGCGAGAGCGCACCGTATCGTTGATCAAATCGGTGATATGAGACCCCGGCACCACTCGGTTTCGAATAAGCAGTTTCCCCTGATCGCTCCAACCCATATCGGGATTCTGTTTCACCCGGTCCAACAATAAACGAGCCTTGATCTTGAATGCCTTAGGGACACTGACCAACACTTCCTCTTCCAGCTGAGGTGATGATGGCGGTGTGGGTGCTGGCGCTGCTGGTAGTGGTGCTGGTGGTGTACTACCCCTATATTGATCCATAAACGTCTTGTACCGGTTCAGCGTCTGATGGTAGAGTTGAATTTTCTCGTGATCGGGTAGTCGACGTTGGAGTATACTATTCATCTCTTCGTCGAGAGACTGGAGTTGTTGCACCGTGGCAGGCACGGGATAGGGTGATTGCAAACTCTGTAACAGTCGAGGTTCCACCAGCATCATTGTTTTCGTATGTTCCATGACGTTAGCGTCCCAAGATGGATCCTACTAACGGTCCCAGTACGGTGGCGGCTAAGGGTGCGAGGAGTGCCCCGAGAAATCCACCTCGCTGTAACACCTGTTTCTTTTTCTTTAAACTGCCCGTCTTCTTCACCAGCGTTCGGGACCCGTCTTGTGCCGTTGCAATTTCCCTTTCTGCAGGGGACTGAGAGGAACATTCCCTTTTAACACATTATGAGCGACTTCACACAAACACCGTACCAATTCTGCGTCCGCGCCGCGCACCAGGGCCCGGCCCACCTCCGGTGGCGCGCTGCGTAATACGCGGAGGGCCGGCGCGTGCTTCCGTATCCGTGCAGACATGATGATGAAGTGAATGCTAGAGGGGTTGTGTCTTCTTCTTTTATTTGGGTGTGTACACCGTCTGGAACTCTCCGGGGAAAATGTGGGTGCGCAATCGAAGTGCCGAGGGTGTTCCTTGTTTCAAGTCGATGAGTAGATACCCGTGGGCCCCTTGGGTGGCATCTTCAAAGGCTTCCCGCACAAAGGCCGTGTTTTTAGGGTACATCTGTTTCGCCAGGTGCATAATTTGTGATGCGCCTCTGGGGTTTTTGAACAAGACCACATACTGAGCATTCAAACTGATGTTCCTGTGCTCTTTGTTCTTACTGAAGAGATTCTGGACGATGTAGATGATGCTCAACCGACGACGATGGCTCCCTTTCGTAAAGAGACGCGTCACCCGACTGTCCGTTTCGGTCATCAGATCGTCTACCACGACCAACGTGTCTTCTGGGGTATCTCTGGGGGTAATCCTTCCACCAATGTGAGTCCAGGGATGCGTGCCTGTTCTTCGGACGCAGGCTGCCAAGCTCCATAACACCACAGGATGCGAGCCACGGGTGGTGAAATGAGGGCTGACCCGTGTTGGATGAGCCGTTGAACGAAGTGTGTTTTTCCCGACCCGGTCGGTCCAGCGATGAGACCCGTGAAGGGATGCTGCCACCGAGGATCCATAGGGTTTTATTTGGTGATTTGCGCCCAGCGTTCAGAGGCCCACCTCCGTTGTCGTGGATCCCACCGGGGGTCGTAGTCGTGCGGGTACCGTTGCCGTGGTAAACGTGGTACAAGTCTCACTCTAGGTGTTAGCGTCGTGGTGGTGGTGGTGGGAGTCCTATGTTGCCGTGGTTTTGCCCTGGGTGCTGTGGAAGATGATGCGGGTGGTACGCTTCTGAGGGTAGGACTAGGCAAGTACACGGGGGGACCCCGGGTGAAGTTCCGCAGAGGTGGCGGAGGACTAGACCGCGTAGTGGGCTGGGTTGTAGAACGTGGTGATCTGGTAATGTTCCGCAGCGTAGTAGGAGAGGGAGTGGTGGTGGTGGTGTTGGTGGTGGTGGTGGGTGATTGCACTTGACGTTGGGAGGCAGGACTTGGACGAATGGAGGGTAGGTTGAAACAGGATATCAGGTACGCCAAATCGTAGAAGACTCCTCCAAATAAGGTACCCAGAAGCACTAGTAGACACACGACGGTACCGACTTGTCCTTTTCGAGTCCGCAGCAGTAAGGGCAGATATGCACTATCCATGGTACAACCCTAGACTGAAGGCTGTAGGCGATGTGAGGTAGAATTTATAGCCGTTTCATGTCACGGGCTGAGACCCAGGAATTAAACGAACTGGGCCAACCTTGCCATTTGACGAAATGATAGGGGATGCCACGTCGACGTTCCGTTTTCAAAATCTTTTCCACCGTGTAGTAGTCTTTCCGTGTTTTTACCACCGGTTGTAATTCTGCCTCGTAAAACGTGCCTTGCAGTGTTTCTCCTTGTAGATCTTCCAGTTGATAGACGTGTGGGTGTCGAGGGTTATGGTGAACGATGACAAAGTGCTCGTCACTCCAGTTGGGCAAGTTACAAGCGTCTAGTCCGTCAGTCATAATCCAGCCGTCGTCCATTAGAGAATATCCGCGTCCATAATCCAAAGACGTATTCCATATTCCATATAACAGTATTAGCACCAAATTCAAAAAGACAATCATTGTATACATAAACATAGGCTTGTTTCCTGCAAGAGAGAAGCGGTCAACAGTTTTCTCAAATTGCCCTTTGACTTTACTGATCCGTACCACATCCCCGCGTTTGTAACGGGGTGACGTGAGTGGACTTGGTTCTATCGAGTACAGCGTACGGCGCACTTGATGTTCGTTGCGTTCCGTCACATCGAGGGGAGCCCGCTGGATACTGCGATGATAGGCTCGATTGTACCCTTGGACCAGTTGAGGTATCACATCGATGTACCGTCGGGTGTTTTTGGCGGTACAATACTTGTACATTCGTCCTTTGAAGGTCCGATTGAATCGTTCCACCACAGAGGCTTTGGTCTCGTTGTACGTATGGAAGAAAAACACCTTCTGTTTCTTAAGAAAGGCTTGAAAGTGGCGGTTGAGAAATTCTGTGCCTTCATCCGTTTGCAAATAGAGGGGTTTGCGTCCCGTCTTGAAAATCTGCTGGAACGCTCGTACCAGATTCTCTCCTGTTTTGGTCCGGATGGGTAGCACCCACGCGTACTTGGATAAAATATCGATACAGGTCAACATGTACCGATGTCCATCATTGTGGGCAGCAAATCGACTCATATCGACCAAATCGGCCTGCCATTGTGCGTCTACGCCTCCCACGATGACTCGGTTACGGCGAAAATGTCGTCGGGCTGCTCGATGTAAGCTATAAGTGTCTTGGGTTTTTAACCATGCTCGAACTTCAGTTCGACTGATGCCTTGGGAATGTGCAGCTCGAGCGAGCGCTCCCATAGCGCTATAAGCGGCTGGACTGGTTGGGTTGTAATACAAATCTGTTAACACCTTGTTCACAGTCTTACGCCACGTGGATTCCTGCCGCCCGGCCTTGTGGGTACTCCACTGGCTGCCCTTTCGGATTCCCTTTCGGGTCCCCCTCTGCGTCCCCCTGTGGGTACCCCTCTGGATTGCGCTGTTGTTTGTTCGCTTCATGAGTAGACACTGACACTCTAGCCTGTGTGCACCCTATAGATATAGTACTTCATCGACAATGGGGACTACTTTTTCCAAGGCCGTCCATAGATCAGGGTCCAGGGTAAAACCACCTTCGTTCAGACAGAGGAGTCGAGCAAAAAAGGCGCCGCGGAAAATGTAGACGTCGTCACCCAGGTGAATGCTATCACCGTCGAGGTCACCCAACAACACTCGTTTCAAGGTAGTCCAGCCTTCCGGTGACAAAGAGACGCGCGCTTTGGGTTCAGACGTACACCAACACCTACGTCCGCTATCGATGAGGTCCACTCGTTTGGGGTACAACAATAGGGTGCAGCCAGGTGTAAGAGTCCGGGTAGCCACAGAGTTCGCGTCGGGGTGCAGTAAGTCGTGGACGTCGGGGATAATAGTTTTCAGCGCCTGCTATAATGCAGGACGGAGAGAGAGAAGCGGTCAACAGTTTTCAATGATGCCGGCAAGACATCATGATGTTCCAAAAATATCAAATCCGTATCGCTGATCAGTATTCTTAATCCATAATATTCGTTGTAAAGTGGTCATCTAAAGAATGATGTATCTCAGTCACGCTTTGATTGTGACTGTTCATATGAGTACCATGAGGATCTTGAAGTACATGGGTTCATACGGCCCCTAGCCCCGGGTTAAGCGGAATGAGACACAAGTTACGAAACGTAACGCCATAGATCTTGCACGCTACGCTCGTATTTTGCTATCAGCATACGATATGTATCGCCAAATTTGAGAAACTTTGAGTGGAGGCGCTAGTAAGGAAGAAGGATGTGAAGAAGCGTTTCTGCGTCGATTACCGGATCCTTAATAAAATGATGGAGAAAGGTGCCTACCCCTTGCCGAGAATCGATGATTACCTGGATTCCTTCTCTGGTGCCTGCTGGTGGAGTACACTCGACCTGATGTCAGGTTACTGGCAGGTGGACGTGATCCCGGAAGATAGGTGTGCAACCGCCTTTTCGGCTTGTCGGGGTCTGTTCCCATTGCAGGCTATGCCATTCGGCCTTTGTAACGCCCCAGAAACTTCCGAGCGATTAATGGAGGCTGCTTTGGCATTCCTGCAGAGAATGATGGTGACGTCGAGTCCGACAACGACTCGGGGCCTGCAACGGTCTTTCCATATCCAGTGGAACACCCAGCCACAATGAGATGCCCAGCACCTCGACAGACGAGAAGTGGACGGAGAACCCGGCGTCCCCAAAGATTAGCAGACTACGAGGTTGGACTACCACCTGATCCCCCCATTTCATCAACTATTGAAATCGAGCCACCACTTCCGGAACAGGAGATGGCCTTGCTGGAGACGTGAAGACCTCAACATAGTTGATGCCCGCGATCGCCGTGGAAGGACCTGTGGTGCATCGCCGACCTGCAAGTACCCCTGTGGGCGAGGAAAATAGGCCGTCCAATCCAGAAGAAGTTTCACTGCCTCGGAAGCATGATGAGTAGACTTCAAAGAAGAGTTACTTGCAGCCTACTGTGGACCTGGTGTCCATTTTGCCTGACGACGACTTGAGCAGGAACGCCGCCCTGTAATTTTCTGTATATACGCTGTATATGTGTTGTGCGTTACCCATCCGTGCTGCTGGTAGCCTGGCGAGAGCCATGGCGAGAGCGTCAAGTTTTTCGAAGGCGTGGGTAGTGTAACGAAATTCGTATAGCGATTCTCCTTTATAATCACAGCTGATGGTCTGGACATATGACCACAGTTGAAAACGAAAGTGGGTAAAAATGAGTACGGCTCACTTACCTGAGTGAATACAATGCTGGAACTTTCCTAGAATGAGCTACGATGATCCAGGAGACAGACAATGCTTCGAAATCCAGGTTAAATTACCTCAAACGATCAGTTGAGACTGTGGAAGGACCTTGGTAGGCTAACTCGCTTCGCTAGCTGTTAGGGGAAAACCCATTCGGCGATGTCGCCCAGGCTGAATGTAGAGACGTGCCAATGAACTTTGCTGTCGTTGTGTTCATTTAATAGAGTCGGCGGTTGAGATTTACAGGTTAAGTCTGTTCCGAATTATGGTTTAATCTTCCATAGCCATATTTTCCCAGCGAAATCCAAAAAGGCTGATCTGGGAGTGCTGTTAATAATGACCTTGGAAAAACACCCTGTGACAGAGACTTCTTGTGGTACTATTTTCTACCTCACATCCAGAAGAGCGGCACTTTCTCACCAAAACTATATAGAGGGCGCCACTACTTTCGACGTTTTTTACTACCTTTATACGCAGAAGAGCGGAGGGCCTATATAGAGACATGTTCCCGCCGAAACGACGCAAATGAACAGAAATTCCAAGTGAGAAATAAGGGTTCCTAGACCAGGTCCTACCGATCCACCGTGTGCTATCGATGTCCGTATTGCCAGATCCTGTGTTGACTGTGTAGCCGTGAACTCTAGCCTTGAATTATTTGTCCATGAATCCGGACCCCGGCGTGCTGCTGAGCGGTGACTAACCTTTCTGTTAATACCCTTACTGCTTTGAGGTGTAGTTATAAGGTGTACCGGTACTTTAGGTGTAGTTGAAGTGTACCTGGGAGGTGTACTCTCAAATATTATGACTTGTATAAGAGGTGTAGTTGAGGTGTAGATGAAGTGTAGGTCAGGTGTATTTCCGGTGTTCTTGAGCCGCAAACTCGGCCTCAAATTCCCAAAGAACTCTTTCAGTTTTACTAGACACAGGCACGTTATAAACACCTCTACAAAGTTTTTCTGCAACATAACACGATCAGTGTGATGAGGAGCCGGAGGTGTACGATGTCAAGACTGGTCTACATCCTGCACAGGGGACCACACATTCATAGTTTTCATCGCCTCGGGCGTGCTTCGGGAGATGTTAACTCCAAACGCTTCAACGACAACACCTGGCTCTCTCTTTCACCAATCTAATTAAAATTAAATCCTATCGGCTCTCCCATTTGGATTTGAAACGTGCAGTGCTTTTCATCAAAAGAGAGTGCGCAAGGTCCACAAGATCCAACGAGATTATCTGCGGGCCCAAAGACAAACTGTCAGGCTACCGAGAACGCACTCGTGTACTGATCTTGGCCAACACGGGAGTTCGATTCAACCTGCCACCTTGTCTGGATCGAGGAGATAGGAAAGGAAGACCTATATAATAACAACCATAGCAAATGAATACAATATTTAAACATGTAATTCGATGAACAATTAGGGCCTATACAGTATTCAGATCGCGGTAGCGTACAGTTCCTGAAAAGATGATTCCTGATCCACAAATTATGTTTCACAAAATAGTTATCTTTAAACGGAAGTAATAAAAAGATATATACAATATTTCGCATGGACTCTATCTAAACCGCGATCATGCCTGATCTCAGTCACAATCTGGTCACGACCGGTTCATTCGTGGCCGGGTACGGTGTCTATCTTTCTTCTCCTGGTCTTCGTTCCGTCGTGTTCAAGTCGAATGTTATTAAGTCGACGTTGTCGAGTTGTTGCAAGTCGACATGTCGATTTCCGACAACTCGACATTCTGGATACATCGCGAGAATCGCTTTTCCGCAACTCAATATTCGAGATAATTTAATCGATCTGTCGTCTGACAATGCGCGAAATCGCGAGAAACATTCCGCATTATCGTTATCAAATTAGGTAAATCACCTGGAGCAAAATCGCAAAGACGCAATGCAACCCATCATTTTACAAACTTCGAACAGCGCATGTCAGCTGAACGACTTCTGTTATCGGGATGAGTATTTTAAGGCAGCTAGAAGCGGATAAACGTTTCCGTAGGAAAGAACAAAGTGCACTCAATGCGAGGTCAAATGCCCTTTCACACTCAGTACGCGGTCAGCGGTCCTTCCTTTCAAAGGGGTCAATACGCGGT
>JAVTVY010054282.1:0-29246 GCA_036873755.1 Hanleya hanleyi
AGGCGTGCAGGGTCCCTACAAAGACCGGAAATGTCTGTTTCGGTGTTTGGCCGTGCATGTGGACGAGTGTAATCCCCAGAGTTGTGAGAAAGTGGTCCATGGTTATTGGAGACAGTATTTACAGGGCCAAGACCTGGATGAGCGGCAGTTCCAGGGAGTCCCCTTTAAGTATTTGGATGTCGTGGAAACTCTGTTCAGCATCAATATCTTTGTATACCGATTACGATGCGAGGATGACATATTTGTGGCTGAATTGGTTCATCGCTCAACAGAATGGTATGCTTCTACGATGAAAGTCAATGTCTTCGACGACAATGGGGTGAGTCATTTTCCCCTCATCAACGATATGAGCCTGTACGCGCAATCCTACAGTTGTGCCCAATGCCATCGGGTGTTTGACAAGTCTTGGCACCTACATCGGCACGAGAAGATTTGTGACACCAGTGTGAAACGCAAATTTCATGGTGGCGTGTATCCTAATACGCCTACTATTTTCGAGGAGCTGGCCGATGAGGGTCTTATCATACCGGAAGAGGACCGTTATTTTCCCTACCGGGCGTGTTACGATTTCGAGGCCCTGTTGGAGCCCATGGACATGTTCTCAGCGAAAACGCAGTGGACGCAGCGCCATATTCCCCTCAGTGTGAGCATTTCCACCAACGTACCCGGCTATGACGCTGCACCTGTCTGTTTCGTGTCCACCGGGGATTCCCATGAGTTGATTACCCGCATGATGGGTTATTTAGAGGAAGTCAGTGCGGCCAGTACGGAATTGTTGGTGTCAAAGTTCCAGGACGTACTGGACCAACTGGACGACCGGATTCCTATACCAGGTGTATCGTTCAGCGACGATGAAGAGTCAGAGTCCGAGTCAGAGTCGGAGCCGGAACCCATTCAGTCGCAGGATGTACCTTTACCTAAACCGTATGCGGAGAAATTGAAAGCCCGCTTCCTACAATACCTAGGCCAGTTACCTGTGCTCGGCTTCAACTCGGGGCGATACGACTTGAAGATGGTGAAGGAATTTCTCTACCCTTACTTGGCCCAGTCCGATACCATCAAGTCCGTCATCAAGAAGATCAATAATCATATGGCCCTCACTACCACGTCACTCCATTTCCTGGATGTACGGAACTACTTAGCTCCTAATTATAGCTATGATCAGTGGGTGAAGGCGTATGACTGTGCACAAACCAAAGGGAGGTTCCCTTACACGTATATATCGACGCTCGACCGTTTGGAGGAAACACAGTTGCCACCCCGGGACGCGTTCTTTAACGATTTGAAGCAAGTGGAATGTTCGGAAGACACGTACCGAGAACTACAGCAGGTATGGAACGACCAACACATGCAGACCTTGCGAGATTTCCTGATATGGTATAATAACTTAGATGTGGTTCCTTTCCTCGAAGCGGCCGAGAAAATGGTTCAACTCTTTCGTCGTGAGATGCACGTCGACATATTCAAGGAGTGCTTGAGTTTACCGGGTCTGGCGCTTCGCCATCTCTTTCAAGATTGTCCTACATACTTCTCGCTGATACAGCAAAAAGACGCGGACATGTATGATTGTCTAAAACAGAACATCGTGGGCGGGCCCAGTCTTATTTTTCACCGCTACCACGAGAAGGACGTCACCACTCTCCCCGGTGGGAAACCCTGTGCTAAGATCATCGGATTCGATGCCAATGCCCTGTACCTGTGGTCCCTTGCCCAGCCCATGCCCAGCGGTCATTATACACGCTGGTTGGCGGAAGGCCAGCATTTCACACCGCAACGTACCCCCTACAAGCATCTGGCTGACCAGTGGTTGGACTGGGAAGCCTATCGACGGGGAATTTCTATACGCCATCAGACCAACGCCACAGAGAAGCGCATAGCAGATCGTCGACTCCCCGTCGATGGGTTTGCCCTTGTGGGTAGAACACCGACCGTATTCCAGTTTTATGGATGTTATTGGCACGGTCACGAATGTCATTTCAGCGCTGGACGCTTCAACCAACGACGTGGGAAATCGGCGGAAGAATTACGGGAAGAAGTCCAGGAGAACGGCGATTACATCAAAGAGAGGGGATTCCATCTCATCGAAATGTGGGAGTGTGAATTTCACACCATGTGCCAGGCCCTCCCACATTTACGCCGTTTCCTTAAAGCGCACGAGTACCCTCTCAGTCGTCGGCGACTCCTGAGTCTGCCACAGATGTTCGACGCCATTCTTTCCGGGGACCTCTACGGCTTTGTCGAATGTGATCTGCATGTTCCCGACACTCTCAAGCCACTCTTCGCCCAGTGCCCACCTATTTTCAAGAACACACTGGTGGGTCGGGATGACATTGGAGACACCATGGGTGCCTATGCTGAGCAACACGAGTGTTTGCCTCGACCTCGACGGATGTTGATTGGCAGTATGTGGGCAGAGAAAATCTTGCTGGGTACCCCTCTGCTACAGTGGTACATCTGCCACGGTCTGGAAGTCACGCGCGTGTACCAGGTCTTACAGTACGTACCCAACGCCTGTTTTGCGGGGAATGCCGACATCGTGACGTCTGCCCGTCGTCAAGGTGATCAAGATCCGAGTAAGGCCATCATCGGTGAATCGTGGAAATTGACGGGCAATGGCTATTATGGCAAAACGGTCACTAACCAAGATAAGCACGTGAAGGTGAACATCTGTACCACCCACAGGCCCGCAAAAAGGTCAATTCTCCACTGTTTCGGTCCGTGGAGGTCATCGATGACGACACGTATGAAGTCAGTTCAGCCAAAAAGATTATCCGTTATAACCTGCCCCTCCAGATTGGATGTATGGTATACCAGGTGGCCAAGCTGAGGATGCTCCAGTTTTTGTATGATTTCATGGGTGTGTATTTTAATCCATCAGATTGGCAACTCATGGAGATGGATACAGACTCTGCTTACATGGCCGTGTCTAATGCGGATTGGGAGTCCCTGGTCAAACCCGAGTTACGTGCACAGTATGAGGCGGAGCGGGACCAGTGGCTACCTCGACGTGATCATTACCAGTACGACAAGCGGACGCCGGGTCTCTTCAAGTTGGAGTGGAGTGGGGATGCCATGATTGCTCTCTCCTCGAAGATGTATTACTGTTACGGTGGAGACCAAAATAAGTTTAGCTGCAAAGGGGTGAACCGGCGCGATCCGGCCATCGACAAAGCCTTGTACCTGAACGTGCTGCAAAGCCAGGCCAGTGCAAGTGGGACTAACAGAGGATTTCGGGTCGTGGACCACCAGATGCGGACGTACATCCAGCAACTAGACGCCTTCACCTTCTTCTACCCCAAGCGGAAAGTCCTTCCCGATGGCATCAGTACCACTTACCTGGACTTGTGAAACTATGACATTTGATATACTTTTCATGATAGGAGTTAAAACTAGTACTGTAAAAAAGTCAGAAGGGTCGCCAGTCCTAAGTGCAGGGCGTGGGTTCGAATCCCACGCTCTGACATTTTTTACACACCACCTGTATTCTATTGTACATATTCTATACATTCTTGTTCACCTGAATAAAAAAGTCAAAAAACATTACTTGTGTTTTCATGAATCTTTTTATTGAACAACAATGAACGTCAGAACAACAACGTCATAACAAAAAACAATGAGAACACACACATTGAATCAATTAAGTCAACCAGAGAAATGGGGCATGCACATTAAAACGAGAGGCAGTCCAGTCGTATACGAGTACATCACGGTCTTCGGCTTGAGAATAATCATCAAACATTTGTATGATCGTTTGCATAGAATGTCCTCTACTCCGGTGAGTGAGATAAAACACACAGTACTGTCCGCATACACTACTCAAGGGTCCTTGTAATCTTTTAGTATTCCAACGCCACACTGTAGTAGATACGTCCATGAACTTCACCAAATCGGGATGCAGGGGTGCAAGTCCGTAGGAATCAAAGTATTCGCCTTGGCCCAGGGTGTCCACGTACACAGCCACCCAATGTTCACCGGGTCGAGTACCAGGATCTGTATTCAGGATGTAGGCTGCTGGGGTGGTGGGGGTGGTGGGAAACACATTGCGTGGAAACACACCTCGAAAGGGTACCCGAGGATCTCGCTGGAGTATGCCCATCAGCTGCTCTGTATCCATGACTCTAGCTGGCGTAGTCACACAGGACGTTTCTTTGCTGATCCACGGTGATGACGTTATCAAACTCGGCGTAGCAAATCACGTTAATGGTATGCATAGAGGGACGGAGAAACGCAGTTCCAACCGTAAGTTTCCTTTCTTGAGCAAGGCCAGTTGATGATCGTGTTCCAAGGTTGGGGTGAGGTCGAAGGCGAACAAAGTGTACCCACGGCTAAAGTCTCGTCGAGTGATGGTATTTCCTTCGTCCTGATTGTTTTGTCCTGTGGCTGTAAACAGGTTCAGGTAGCTCCGCACATAGTGATGGTTACCAAAATCCGGTTGTAACGGACGGGCTGGAATTTGATGGCCGGCCACGTGCAATGCCAAAAAGTTGAGGTTGAAATGTTGAAAGTGGAACGGATTCTCATTCCACTGTCCATTGAAACTGGTGTTGGTCACACACGCCAGGGTAAGACGTTTAGGGAGATCCCCTAGAAATAAATGTTCACGATTGGCCATCATCGTACCTGCTGGCACAGAGAACACCTTGGTCTGTACGCGTCGGATGGGGTACAGGGCTGGTTTTTTCGATAAGGCTTCCATGTGACTCACCAACACGCCCTGTTGCAAATCCACCGTACGGACAAACAGGGCTGCATCTTCTATGATGATCTTGTAATTGGGGGCATCTCCATCGGCCATCAAGGCGAAAGTGGGTGGGGAACGGATCAACTTGATCTTGATGGATACACCGTTCATCATGTAGCGGTCTTGCAGGAACAGATCGGCGTGCAGTCGTCCCATCATATCGACGGACGTGCTACGGGTTGTAAGCTGCCTGCGATGGCCGAACCCATTATTGGCAACGGTGACGGCATCCATGGCTCCGGGTGTATCCCTGTAGTACAGCGAGGCTTGCAAGTGTGTTTTTTTGGCATCTTCTCCGTACGACAACAGCGTCTCGATGTAGGCTCGGTACGGGTACGTATTGGTGGACGTACTGATGAGTTTATCGTTCAGACTGATATCCACCTGTTGGAACAAGGAGTGCAGCCAAAGATTCACCGGGCCTACCACCGTATCATTCGCCATGGGCGTCCCGTCGTTGTCCACTATTTTGGCTTTCACGTACAAGTACGTGTGGGCTAAATCCAGGTAGGCCGTATCTTTGTTTTCAATGGTAAATTCCAGTGGTCCCGTGCCCGTCAGGCTAGCCAGGGGGCGATGTTCTACCCAACGTCCTTCGGCGACACTGGTCTGTGTGGGTGGAATAGTCCACAAATCCAATTCACTGTTGGTAGGCGGACACGACTCGGAGTGAATGAATGCCATTATGCGAAGATGTCTCTCTTACCCTTCTTCTTCCGGGGTGTGCGTCGTCGGTGTGTCGGTCGTCGAATGACTCTTCGCTGTGCCCGTGGTTGTCTTTTAAGGGCTTTGGCGATCAAGACGCTGCCTGCTTCTTGGGCCCGTCGTTTCAAGGCTTGTCGGGGTGCCGTTCCTCCCAAGACATCACCGGCCACGCGCAGTCCACTGCGTACCGCTTGTTTACCCACCGCTTTTACTCCCCGTGTCACCAAGGGCAAGAACGTTTTGACGATGTTGCCCAGTATGTTACCCAATCCGTGACCTCGTTGCATGCGTGCACCGCTAAAGATGGGCAAGCTACCTCCCGTTTGTTTCTTGTAGTAGTCGGCATAGCTGGCCGTATGGCACTGGTAAGGCACATACATTATACGAAGTGAGGAGAACGTGCTTGTCGGAAATGAAGTGTCAGCACCACTTTCCCTCGTTTGAATGCGGCCGGGTGTCCCGTGTCATCTCTTATATCCACCGTGATCGTGTTGATATCGGTGTGTCGTACGGGCAGGTAGAGTATGTGGTTGAAACTCTGGGTGACTTGATCGCCATACTTCTTTTTAATGGGTACCACCCGTAACAGAGGTGTGTTCACATCGCCCACAATATGGCTGTCCACTGCGTCCGAGTAGACGTAGAGTCCGTACATACCCACTTTCATATCCATCACAACGTCACCGTTGTCGGTGGTGGGACCCGCGTAGATGTCGTAAGGGAGACCTAACATTTGCTGTAGCCTATGACTGAGTTCCACACCAACGTTGGGGCTGAGCAGGATACAGGCCTTGTCGTTGTGTGCGTTGACATCGAAGATCACGTGATTCTTGAAGGGGTAGGTTTTGACAGGTCTTGAACTATTCGTCACCACCCGTAGAGACTTATAATTCAACAATGTGGTCAGACCCTCTATGAACGCCTTGGGGGTATCGTATTGGCCTTCGGGTAGAGTCAGTCGGTTTACTTTGCCTTCGTAGGTCACCTCGCACCATACTTCTTTGCCTCGCACGTTGTACCACGAGTAAGGGTATTGAATATCCACCAGTCCACATTCCCACCGTCCAACGGTTGCGGTAATTGGGTCACGTACTTGGCCAAGGTGTTGTCAGGAAACACATCGAGCGAACTGTTACTGGGCAACGTGAGGTAAAACATGACGACTGAACTTTCTTGCTTCTGCACCTGGCTTTAATAGGGCTCTACTCGGCGATTGCTGGGTCCGCTGCATAAAGGCCCAACGGTTAGGATTCCCCACCAATTCTTGAGGGGTGTGTGTGTCTTTCAACCCCTGAGCAAAGGCTTCCCAGCCCGGTGGATTAGAGTGTTTGCGAGAGCGTACCGTATCGTTGATCAAATCGGTGATATGAGACCCCGGCACCACTCGGTTTCGAATAAGCAGTTTCCCCTGATCGTTCCAACCCATATCGGGATTCTGTTTCACCCGGTCCAACAATAAACGAGCCTTGGTCTTGAATGCCTTAGGGACACTGGCCAACACTTCCTCTTCCAGCTGAGGTGATGATGGTGGTGTGGGTGCTGGCGCTGCTGGTAGTGATGCTGGTGGTGTACTACCCCTATATTGATCCACAAACGTCTTGTACCGGTTCGTCTGATGGTAGAGTTGAATTTTCTCGTGATCGGGTAGTCGACGTTGCAGTATACTATTCATCTCTTCGTCGAGAGACTGGAGTTGTTGCACCGTGGCAGGCACGGGATAGGGTGATTGCAAACTCTGTAACAGCCGAGGTTCGACCAGCATCATTTTTTCGTATGTTCCATGACGTTAGCGTCCCAAGATGGATCCTACTAACGGTCCCAGTACGGTGGCGGCTAAGGGTGCGAGAAGTGCCCCGAGAAATCCACCTCGCTGTAATACCTGTTTCTTTTTCTTTAAACTGCCCGTCTTCTTCACCAGCGTTCGGAGACCCGTCTTGTGCCGTTGCAATTTCCCTTTCTGCAGGGGACTGAGAGGAACATTCCCTTTTAACACATTATGAGCGACTTCACACAAACACCGTACCAATTCTGCGTCCGCGCCGCGCACCAGGGCCCGGCCCACCTCCGGTGGCGCACTGCGTGATACGCGGAGGGCCGGCGCGTGCTTCCGTATCCGTGCAGACATGATGAGGAAGTGAATGCTAGAGGGATTGTGTCTTCTTCTTTTATTTGGGTGTGTACACCGTCTGGAACTCTCCGGGAAAAATGTAGGTGCGCAATCGAAGTGCCGAGGGTGTTCCTTGTTTCAAGTCGATGAGTAGATACCCGTGGGCCCCTTGGGTGGCATCTTCAAAGGCTTCCCGCACAAAGGCCGTGTTTTTAGGGTACATCTGTTTCGCCAGGTGCATAATTTGTGATGCGTCTTTGGGGTTTTTGAACAAGACCACATACTGAGCATTCAAACTGATGTTCCTGTGCTCTTTGTTCTTACTGAAGAGATTCTGGACGATGTAGATGATGCTCAACCGACGATGATGGCTCCCTTTCGTAAAGAGACGCGTCACCCGACTGTCCGTTTCGGTCATCAGATCGTCTACCACGACCAACGTGTCTTCTGGGGTATCCTCTGGGGGTAATCCTTCCACCAAGGTGAGTCCAGGGATGCGTGCCAGTTCCTCGTACGCAGGCTGCCAAGTTCCATAACATCACAGGATGCGAGCCACGGGTGGTGAAATGAGGGCTGACCCGTGTTGGATGAGCCGTTGAACGAAGTGTGTTTTTCCCGACACGGTCGGTCCAGCGATGAGACACGTGAAGGGATGCTGCCACCGAGGATCCATAGGGTTTTATTTGGTGATTTGCGCCCAGCGTTCAGAGGCCCACCACCGTTGTCGTGGATCCCACCGGGGGTCGTAGTCGTGCGAGTACCGTTGCCGTGGTAAACGTGGTACTTGTCCCACTCTAGGTGTTAGCGTCGTGGTGGTGGTGGTGGGTGTTCTATGTTGCCGTGGTTTTGCCCTGGGTGCTGTGGAAGATGATGCGGGTGGTTCGCTTCTGAGGGTAGGACTAGGCAGGTACACGGGGGGTTCCGTAGAGGTGGCGGAGGACTAGACCGTTGTAGAACGTGGTGATCTGGTAATGTTCCTCAGCGTAGTAGGAGAGGAGGTGGTGGTGGTGGTGGTGGGTGATTGCACTTGACGTTGGGGGGCAGGACTTGGACGAATGGCGGGTAGGTTGAAACAGGATATCAGGTACGCCAAATCGTAGAAGACTCCTCCAAATAAGGTACCCAGAAGCACTAGTACAACACATATAAGGGAAGTGGGAAGAGGTGCCGACATACTGACTGCGCCACATGACTTCACAGAATAGTCTTCTGGTAAACCTATTCTAAAGCACATACCAAGAATCTAACGATTCATGATATGTGTTGTATCTCAGGTACGCTTTTATTGTACCTGTTCATGTGGCAACTTGGATGATATGACCACACGGCCCCTAGCACCGGCATAAGCGGTATTAGATACAAATCTAGAGAGCTATGATGGAAATGCTCTGACAACTCGTATACTGGTAATTGGTGAGCTGTTTCGCTGTTTAGACCGTGTTTAGACACACGACGGTACCGACTTATCCTTATCCGACCGAGTCCGCAGCAGTAAGGGCAGATGTGCACTATCCATGGTACAACCCTACACTGAAGGCTAAAGGCGATGTGAGGTAGAATTTATAGCCGTTTCATGTCACGGGCTGAGACCCAGGAATTAAACGAACTGGGCCAACCTTGCCATTTGACGAAATGATAGGGGATGCCACGTCGACGTTCCGTTTTCAAAATCTTTTCCACCGTGTAGTAGTCTTTCCGTGTTTTTACCACCGGTTGTAATTCTGCCTCGTAAAACGTGCCTTGCAGTGTTTCTCCTTGTAGATCTTCCAGTTGATAGACGTGTGGGTGTCGAGGGTTATGGCGAACGATGACAAAGTGCTCGTCACTCCAGTTGGGCAAGTAACTTTTCTCAAATTGCCCTTTGACTTTACTGATCCGTACCACATCCCCGCGTTTGTAACGGGGTGACGTGAGTGGACTTGGTTCTATCGAGTACAGCGTACGGCGCACTTGATGTTCGTTGCGTTCCGTCACATCGAGGGGAGCCCGCTGGATACTGCGATGATAGGCTCGATTGTACCCTTGGACCAGTTGAGGTAGCACATCGATGTACCGTCGGGTGTTTTTGGCGGTAAAATACTTGTACATTCGTCCTTTGAAGGTTCGATTGAATCGTTCCACCACAGAGGCTTTGGTCTCGTTGTACGTATGGAAGAAAAACACCTTCTGTTTCTTAAGAAAGGCTTGAAAGTGGCGGTTGAGAAATTCTGTGCCTTCATCCGTTTGCAAATAGAGGGGTTTACGTCCCGTCTTGAAAATCTGCTGAACGCTCGTACCAGATTCTCTCCTGTTTTGGTCCGGATGGGTAGCACCCACGCGTACTTGGATAAAATATCGATACAGGTTAACATGTACCGATGTCCATCATTGTGGGCAGCAAATCGACTCATATCGACCAAATCGGCCTGCCATTGTGCGTCTACGCCTCCTACGATGACTCGGTTACGGCGAAAATGTCGTCGGGCTGCTCGATGTCAGCTATAAGTGTCTTGTGTTTTTAACCATGCTCGAACTTCAGTTCGACTGATGCCTTGGGAATGTGCAGCTCGAGCGAGCGCTCCCACAGCGCTATAAGCGGCTGGACTGGTTGGGTTGTAATACAAATTTGTTAACACCTTGTTCACAGTCTTACACCACGTGGATTCCTGCCGCCCGGCCTTGTGGGTACTCCACTGGCTGCCCTTTCGGATTCCCTTTCGGGTCCCCTCTGCGTCCCCCTCTGGGTTGCGCTGTTGTGTGTTCGCTTCATGAGTAGACACTGACACTCTAGCCTGTGTGCATCCTATAGATATAGTACTTCATCGACAATGGGGACGACTTTTTCCAAGGCCGTCCATAGATCAGGGTCCAGGGTAAAACCACCCCGTTCAGACAGAGGATTCGAGCAAAATAGGCACCGCGGAAAATGTAGACGTCGTCACACAGGTGAATGCTATCACCGTCGAGGTCGCCCAACAACACCCGTTTCAAGGTAGTCCAGCCTTCCGGTGACAAAGAGACGCGCGCTTTGGGTTCAGACGTACACCAACACCTACATCCGCTATCGATGAGGTCCACTCGTTTGGGGTACAACAATAGGGTGCAGCCAGGTGTAAGAGTCCGGGTAGCCACAGAGTTCGCGTCGGGGTGCAGTAAGTCGTGGACGTCGGGGATAATAGTTTTCAGCGCCTGCCATAATGCAGGACGGAGTGTGATATGGGGACCACCACGCTGTTCTAACCGGGGAAAAAAAGAATCATCTCTACCACTTCGTAGGTAGACACCCACTCCCATGTGCATGAAATCGACTTCGGGCTCTTTTCCCTGTAACAACCGTGTCAATAGAGTCCACCCTGCTAGGGTTAAACATAGCTTCACCTCTCGGGGTTGTTCTTCGATGAGCTGCAGGTGATTGTCATGGACGATCAGGGTGACGTGGGTGGTGAGTTGGAACAACGCAAGCTCTCCATCTGCTCCGTGCGCTCCCATGGTGGTGAATGACAAAACACCGACTAGGGAGGCCTGTATATATCGCTGCGCAGGGGCTTATACTACACCCTGTCAGTGCCTAGTGGACCCACCTATACTCCCCCGCAAACATAAGGGGTTGGGTAATTTTTATACTATAATGTGCCCCTATGGGTATAATTAACTCCTAGTCCGTAGCCGTACACGTTACAGTTTTTTTTATGTGTTCGTGTCTCTCTATCCTAATCCGTACCCGTACACGTTCTGGTTTTATTTTTCCATCTCCCTTCACCCTTCGTGAAAGTCCGTGATCACTCGGTAGTGTCATGTTAAATTAACCCCTAGTCCGTAGCCGCACACGTTATAGTTTTATTTTTTTCGTGCCTCTCTATGCTAGTCCGTACCAGTATACGTTATAGTTTTTATTTTCCATGGCCCCACCTTCGTCAAAGTCCGTGATCATTCGGGGGTGTAATGTTATAGAGATACGAATTGATTTAACCTAGGAATTTGCTATACCAATTTTGTGCAAAAAGACGGGATTGTAAGTTAACCCAGGAGGCATGACCCGCGCCTTATTGGGCCAATCAGCGACCCGTATATCAACCAATGGCGAGGCCGGAGACAGAACCAATGAAAGAGGTTTGCGCCGTTTAAACAGCCAATGAAAATCTACTCTATATTCAGTATAAAACCCAGGGACGCGTGGGGAAAAGCTTCATTCAAACCCTTTTTCTCAAGCTCACAACACCGTATCGACAGATCCAAGAAATCATGAATAGAGTGGCCAAGATGTCCACGGGAGGCGGGAAGTTGGCGGCCCCGGCCAAGCTGGAAAGGAAAGAGAGAAGACAGAGGGAGAGACTGGGGAGAAATATAGAGGCATTTTGGATGGGAGAGATCCAGAGATGGACGAGAAGGAACATCAATTTTACGCCGCTGTCGTGGGCGGCGTTGTATTACGCCGTCACACGGGCACTGACTACCTTTACCGGGGAAAATTGGATTTCTTCTCTCCGCCAGGCCCTGAACGAGGAAGAGAGACAGATCCAACAACAACAACAAAGCCAGCCGGAATTCGTCAACATTGACGAATTGCCGAGAATACCACCACCGACATTGCTGGATGATCTACCCTCGGTACCAGACGACGCTGAACAACAACAACAGCCTGGGCGGTACTTTTTACAGCCTGATCGGTACTTTTCCACCAGTTTGGAGTAGACAGGCAAACTCCCCCTGAATAAAACAGGGTAAACAAATTGACCTTAACGGCCCTCGTCAGGGCCACCCCAATCTTACGAAAGGGGAACTTCTAACGTGGCACATTCAATTAAATTCAGGTCCTACATGGGTGAATCTCCTCTCCTCTATATTCTATGATTACCAATCTCCAACCCCAAAAAAATCCCTGCCATCAACGGTCCTTTTCAGGGCCAACCCCTAGCCTTCCAAACACATAAGACCCTTTTTCCAGTGTTCAGGGCCAACCCCTAGCCTTCCAAACACAAAAGACCCTTTTCAGTGTTCAGGGCCAACCCCTAACCTTCCAAACACAAAGACCCTTTTTAGTTTTCAGGGCCAACCCCTAGCCTACCAATGCAAAATCTCCTCTCCTCTATGATTACCAATTTCCCACACCTCACCACAAAAAAAAAAAATTCACACTCGCCTTTTTCCGGGACTACTCGGTAGTTCTCAATCTCCTCGCCTCTATGATTACCAATCTCCCACACCTCACAACAACAAAAATTGTACACTCGGCTTTTTCCGGCACTATTCGGTATATTATTACCGTACATTCATACTAATAGTGTTTTTTTTATTTTACCTGGGCGCTGTTAGTAGGAAGTTCCCATTTACTAAGTGTTATTTACCTATTGTTACCTAGGTGTGTGCATGTGCAGGAGTTGGTGGATTTTTTGTGCTTTTAATTAGAAGCTTGCTCTTTCGAATATAATTGGGGGTCCTCATAAGGACCGTTAGGAAGGTGTAAGGGGTTACACCGATCGGAACAGGTTTTCTCGCCTCTGGGTAAACACGGGACATTTCAGCGCGACGAGTGTACACGCTATGGGCTTGTAAGTGGGCGTAGGCACTGGTCTTCCTGCATGTCTGTTAATACAGCGAATACATAACGCTTGGTGTCCACATGGAAATCTAGCGTATTTGGCGTAGCGACTACTGCATTGAACACAGGGTAAATGTTGTGTCTCGCTCCAGTCTTCTTATTTCGGTACAGTAATACTCAAGATATTGCTGCTGTAAAATAGCCATCTCTTCTTTTTCTTGTTCTTTTTTTTTCTCTTTCTGTTTCTTGGTCTTCTTCCAACTCATCTTGTAATTGCTGCTGTAAAATAGCCATCTGTTCTTTTTCTTGTTCTTTTTTTTCT
This sequence comes from Hanleya hanleyi, assembly GCA_036873755.1. Classification (NCBI taxonomy): domain Eukaryota; kingdom Metazoa; phylum Mollusca; class Polyplacophora; order Lepidopleurida; family Hanleyidae; genus Hanleya; species Hanleya hanleyi. The sequence goes on from JAVTVY010054282.1 coordinate 13,394, forward strand.
CTTTCTGTTTCTTGGTCTTCTTCCAACTCATCTTGTAGGAATTGAGCAATCTGTTCGTCCTCGGTAGGATAGACGTAGGGACTAACGTAGGGACTATTGTCCACTCCATCCATGAATTCACCGGTTGTTTCTTGGTCTTGGGCTTGTTCTTGATGTTGTTTGAACACATCTTGTAGGACTCGTTCAAACCGTTCGTGTTGGGGAGTACTATTGGCGGTGACATCTCCATGCGCTGCCTCTTCTTCTTCTCCTTCTTCGTCGTCTTCAATATCGATAAATTCACCCATAACATGGTCAAGATACTGTCGCTTTGTTGTGAAACTGGGGTGAAAGTCTCGCCGCCCTCTACCGGTTGGTGTTCTTGTTCATCATCTTTGAATAGCTCTTCTAATATGTTGTCAAGCCATGACTCGTTAATAATATTGTGCGCTCCATCAATATCCATGTGTTGAGCCATGATGTAGTTCAAAATGAATGGATAGACACTGCGCGCTTTTTATAGTCTAACCGTAGAGTGCCCGTATGAGCGCGCGGACGTCAGCGAAATCTTCTCCCTCAAGCCTTGTGCTGGCCCAGGTCCGCTGAAAATTTTGTGTTTCTTTTCCATCTTCAAACCGGTCTCATTTTGCAATAAATGCGAGTTGACGTGTAAAACTTATTTCAACTTGAACTTTGGGAGCTTATAGTGTATCGTTGAAAAATTCAGAAGGCTAGCGGCAGGCTAACCCTATATTTTTAATGATTTTGTCGATTTTAGACCCGTATGGTTATGGGAGTGGTGGTGTGGAAAACCCGGTAAATTTGAAATAAATCGGTTTACCTCCGTAAAAACACTTTAGGTGTGTTCCTCACATCCTTATAATGTCACCCTGAAAATTGGAGCCGGTTTAACGAAGAAAAAGTAGGAATTTTTGTCCTATCACTCTGGCTACGGTAACACAGCCATTGACACGCATAGCTGTACACGCATTCGGCTCCATATTGTAGAGTGCCGCGAGAAGATTTCGATGATGTCCGCGCCCCTCAGCCATTGACAGACATAGCTGTACACGCATTCGGCTCCATATTGTATAGTGCTGTGTTACCGTAGCCAGAGTGATAGGACAACAATTCCTAGTTTTTCTTCGTTAAACCGGCTCCAATTTTCAGGGTGACATTATAAGGATGTGAGGAACACACCTAAAGTGTTTTTACGGGGTAAACCGATTTATTTCAAATTTACCGGGTTTTCCACACCACCACTCCCATAACCATACGGGTCTAAAATCGACAAAATCATTAAAAATATAGGGTTAGCCTGCCGCTAGCCTTCTGAATTTTTCAACGATACACTATAAGTTCCCAAAGTTCAAGTTGAAATAAGTTTTACACGTCAACTCGCATTTATTGCAAAATGAGACCGGTTTGAAGATGGAAAAGAAACACAAAATTTTCAGCGGACCTGGGCCAGCACAAGGCTTGAGGGAGAAGATTTCGCTGACGTCCGCGCGCTCATACGGGCACTCTACGGTTAGACTATAAAAAGCGCGCAGTATCTCGTCTGCTATCCATGCATCATGGCTAATCCTACTAGACGGACGCTATTCAACACGATGAACCAACAAGATCCTAGAGAACATAGAGAACGGATTCGCCCAAGTGGAGAAGACAACGAACATGTTACAATCATTACGAGCTTGCAGCGTGTTCATGAAGCTCATATTGCTGAAGCTTTGAGGCGGAGAGGCGCACAACAAGATAGAGAAATAAGGGACGCTATGGGAGAAGAGGATGATGATGAAGCAACAGACGATGAAGATCTACCAGAGGTGGAGTGGTTAAACAGTAGTAGAGCCCCAGCAACTACAGCTTCGATGGCTACCACAACGACGGCTACCGCAACAGGAATGACAACACCACCACCACCTCTAGCAGAGATCGTCCGCCTGAACGAACAGATTGATGAATTAGAAGAGGACAAGTCTAAACTACGTGTACAACTGACTAAGGAACAGCAAAGATCCACCTGTACCGTGTGTCAAGACGAAGAGACGATGTACGCCTTTTTTCCTTGCGGTCACCTGTGCCTATGTGGCGTATGCTTGCTATCCCTAACATGTATAGGGGGTTCGTGCCAGTGCGCCAAGACAGAGGAGCTTCATTTGAAGATACGATGCCCTGTGTGTCGGACGTGGGTATCAGGCGTGAAAAAAATATTCCGCCCGTAACAGTGTGATGACGCTGTTCTTTCCAAAGGCCCTTTTTAGGGCCACCTATTTACACCCGAAAGGGGGAAACTTTCTAACTAAAAGCACAAAAAACACCAGCTCCCTCACCAATATGAAAACATAAGGTCTTCACCACAGTAGACTCTTAGTGTTGAATTTTTTAATACAATTATCTTTGCAAAGAATGAACACTAACACACACTTGAATTTCTACTATTTTTATTAACACAGTAGAATGAACATAAGGTCTTCACCACAGTAGACTCTTGGTATTGAATTTTTTAATACAATTATACGCTATCAAGGCGCTTAAATGAACATAGAATGAACATTGAATTAACATAGAATGAACATAGAATGTAGGAATACGGTGATGTCTGAATGTTCAATGCAACAAGACTTGTGTGAAATGTTCAATATTTATGCAACAAGACTTGTTTGAACTCGTCATTGTCTTTCTGCCCCTGGTGCACGTAGATGAAGGTGGCAATCTGTTCACGTGGAATTCTGGGTGGACAGGCAGCTTCCAATGCCTCGGCAATTTGCACCTCGTTCACGCCCTGTAGTCCCTCAGTCATTAGCGCGTCTGATGGTATACTATTGTCCACACACGTATGCGTGTTGAAGAGCCCGTTCTTGTTCCCACAGCCTGCACATTGCTGGATACGCAAGTGTCGAATGCGGGGTCTGAGATGATCCAGGAATGTGTCGATGTACTTCTTATAAATATACTCAGTCACCTGGTCAGACAGGACTTCATGAATTTCAGCTGTGAGACTCTGCAGCTTCCGCCACGCAGGTATTTGCAGGGTGACACCCTGAGGTAAAGGAATACGCTTTTGCGTATCTGCCCTCAACTTCCATTTACGAATATGCACCAGCAGCATGTTGTTGAACATAGAACAGGTGAGAAAGATGTCGTCACCCACATAAAATTTCGCTTCGTCGCTCCCCTGGTGGTCAATGACCGCATCGATGGCGTAATAAATGGCCTGTACTCTTATCCAGGTGTCCAACGTCAAGGCGATATGCTTAGGTGGTTTGTCGTCCCAGGCCGGTGCGTTAAAATGCACTTCCTCTTCTTTGACACTCACAGTTAAATAGGGAGAGAGCTCCCAAGTGTTCGTGTGGGCCGCCTGGTAGGCCTGCTGGATAATGTCATTGATCTCCTGCACATACATAGGAAGTAGCACCTCTTCCTTCGCTTGCTCAGGCACTTGCTGGGGCACTGGCTGAAGCACTTGCTGAGATATTTCTAAAGGTGTTAGTCGGGGACGTTTGGTAGGTGGACCGGGTTTGGCAGGTAGACCGGACTCTTGGTACGTACGTTTGGTAGCTGTACGCATGTCCATGTCCATGACTAAGATATTATCTTCTGAATCCTGGGCTTGAAGTAGATCTGCTATTCCTTCATTTTCCGTCTTCTTCAGCGCCTCCACGAAGGCTTGAAATGTTAAGGGGCCACGGCGCAGTAGATCGTCGATGAGGGCTCTGTTTTGTCGTGAAGTGGTCTTCTGCGCCATGATATCTTCGACACCGGGTTTAAGGATTATGTTTTCCACCATAAGCAGATCACATAGTTCGGCCACATGCTGCATCTCATCAATGAGGCGAACACGGTGCTGTAGAAGCTTAGCTTGGTGGGATGACTCCATGACTGTGGGCTCAGGCTGGTGAGTAGCTGCTATGGTGAGATAGGCTGGTGAAGTTCCACTGGTAAAATGAAAATCTTCTCCACGTCTCATGCTGCAGTGAGGCCCCGGCAAATAGCTCCTCTCGTCAGAGTGGTTCAGGCTGGTCAGGTAGGTTGGTCAGGCAGGCTGGTCAGGCAGGCAGGTGAGATAGCTCCGTTCGGCAGGCCGATGAATGCACCAACTCCCTAAAAATTTCCCCCTTTTATACGTTTTTTCGTGACATTCGGGTGTTTTCGGTATTCTCCGTGTGTCTTTTCGGTATTCTCCGGGTCTTTTCGGTCACCTCCGTCACTCTCCGGTGATCACATTCGGGTCTTTTCGGTCACCTCCGGGTCTTTTCAGTCACCTCCGGCACTCTCCGGTGATCACATTCGGGTATTTTCGGTCACCTCCGGCACTCTCCGGTCATCTCCGGGTCTTTTCGGTCACCTCCGGCACATCTTCACGGACCTCAACGAACTCGCCGTGCCTCTTCGGTCATCTCCGTGTCTCTTCGCACACCTCCGTCACATCTCTCGGTACCTCCCGCCACATCTTCACGGACCTCACCGAAAAGACACGGAGGTGAACGTCATTGTGGGAAAAACCCCACAGACAGATCAGTACAAGCTCCCACGGACCTGACTGAAGAAATACGGAGGTGAACGACATTGTGGGAAAAACCCCACAGACAGATCAGTACAAGCTCCCACGGACCTGACCGAAGAAATACAGAGGTGAACGACATTGTGGGGAAAACCCCAGTACATGTTCCTCTCACCGAAAAGACACGGAGATGAACGACATCCCCACAGACAGGTCAGTACATCTCCTATCATCCTCACAAGTCACGCCCCATTCACCCAAACCGGAAGTGACGTCATACGGCAAGGTCACGCTCCATTCACCCAGACCGGAAGTGACGTCATACGGGACTGGTGGCGCCCCCTGGCAGAAAAAGGGGAACCAAGAGTTACCTCCCTGGAAAACCTTGCTCTTCGTGCACCTTATATACTACTCATGGTTCATTGATCCATGTAATAATTGATTAGCATCACTGGAGGAATTTTGACTTTCTATCTAAATAAAATAAATATTCAAAATACCGTATCCTTAAAAGCAGTATCTTAGGAAAATGTTTTCTGAAGTGTTGAACATTTTTTCAACTGAAATGATAATCACTGATAATTTATATTCTTATTAACTTCTCCAGAGCATTGGACAATAAATACCTTCATGAGAAATGAATGTGTGCATCCACATAAAGGCGCACAGAACACTTGATTCTATCGTCAAACTTCACTGATCTTTTGATCCAGTGGTGAGACAAATCTGGGACACTCACTGAGCCCTGTGGGTCAGCATGCAGTGTTCTGTCATTGTTGGATCATTGAACATCATTATTGGATTGATGATCCAGTATAAAGATTTTTGGATCGATGATCCAGAAAAAAAGATACAATGTTACTCTTTGCAACATTCTTCCATGTATATTCGAAGTCAGCCACTGGTGATCCATTTTCCAACCAGGGAAGAGTATCATGTATGCATCTCTGTGATCCAGTGGGGCATCACTTGTGAATTAAAAATGCCCCTTGTCATATTGGCTCATTGTGGATTAATGATCCACTTGCATGGCTCAAGGAAGCAAAGTACCGGTAACCTGAAAGTTAGCCATTATTGAGCTGCTAACAAAAGTTGGTGAGCCATATTTGACAAAAACGTGGACAAATGACATCAGAATGAGCCGCCCCAATATGTGGATCAATACGGTCTCGAAAAAGCTATATGGCTTGATGATGGCTAGCTTCCATCATTTTTTTGACTCCATGGTGGATCACAGTTTTTCTTGTGCGCGTATCATCATAGCTCGTGGGCGTGTTCTCTCTGGTTTGACAGAAGCTGAATTGCCTCCCTTCGAAATTCTGTACATTCCCGATCACATTTCAACAAAAACTTCCTCGGAGTAATTACTGCATAAGCAATAGTCTCAAACTCACGCGTCGTTTATCACCGAAAATGAAATATGGGTGTTTGAGTTTATATTTGATGTCTGGGACCAATGCCTTAGAGGACAATGCCCTAGAGGAGATTAGCTGCAAAACGAATATAATTAGACCCTTGGAATATAATTTTACCCGAGGTGTAAATGGAGTGACGGAAATTGCCGAATTTAGCCGAAGATGAACCAAATAAAGACCGCCATTTGTTTTCTGTGGGGTGATGGAAAAGATGAGGAGAATGATACAGGTGACAGAAGTGACATCTCCTGAGTAGATGTGAACTATATGGCCATGTTCAGAAAGTCTACACATGGAGATGTCAAGAAATCGGCACAGAAAGTTTCAGACCCTAAGAAGGACACACCAACTCGGCTAAAACACCTCAAAACGGTGTTGGGTAAGGCAGAAATTTCTCATGAAATAAATAATTTCCCTTTCCCTCCACAGGCACAGTCACTGACAGTTGCATCGCCTGACAAAGTATGAATTAGGTGTACAGTAGATACTCCACCTTACATATTCTTTCAAGTTTACCCTGCAATTTATGAATTAAATGTAGGTATTAAAATTAACAAGGGGGCGATACTTCCTGATGTACGGTTGGGTATCGCCCAGTTTTCAACACCAGTGATTACAAGGTCACACCACTAAATAATCGCCTTACTTAATCTGTATTAAATTGGCAGAGCACATCTTGAGAAAACTATATTCCCTAATATTCGCCGCCACAAATGACCCACCACACCCGGTAGTTCAACAAGATAAACTCTACTGGCATTTAATTTTGTGATATTGACAATGTAGTAGGCCTATAGGGTTTATCTGCTGAACCGAAAATTACCGATTGTAATCCTGAATTTAGATGGTGTCAAACATGCAAGAATAAGAATCATGCGCAAGTGTTCCAAATGTGGTGGCAGATTTAGCTATTGAAAGATGAAGGTCAATAAATTTTTTTCTTTTGCCATTTATGGAAATGAAAGGAGCTTGACGGAGGAAATTAGTGACCAGGAAGTAGGCAAATATGTATTCTATCCAAATGAGTGCAAAACGGTTGGTATTTTTATGAGCATAAATCCACTCGATCGGACCCAGGTTGGGAGTCCAAAATTTTGCGATAGAAATTTTCCGTTCAATGGCTAAACCCTACATTGTCAATATCACAAAATTAATAAATGTCAGTAGTGTTTAGCTTGTTGAACCTCACACCAGGTAGCCTGGCCTATCCGCGGAAACATATAAAAATTCAGCATACATTCCCCAGGATTTTTTTTGAGATAAGACCGCCAGAAAAAGGGTCATCCAGCCAGCCACCATTACGGCAAATTTCGGAAGTGGCCAATCAAACTGGCCCAGATATTCTTCTGATTGAAAATTGAAATGGTCGTTTTGATATATTTGAGAGACAAATAGAAACATTTTAAAATATGTCACAGACCATTTCTGACCCAGTCCGGTATAATGGCCAATCAATTGAATGCTCGCTGGAGGTCAAGTCCTGATTATAATCTTGGGTCCAGAAACTTTAATGGAGGTTTGTGACCTGCAAATAAGTAAACCTATTCAGATTCCAATATACCTTTGTAGCCAAACCAACAATCAATCATATACAAATAACATATGCAAATATAGAAGTCATGCTTGAAAAATTTGCAAAGTTATTGGTGATCAAATTAAAGTGCTATTTCCCTTAATATTTGAACCCATTGAAATATTTTACTTCAAAAGATTATTTAATATTTTATTTTAGATGGATTTTTAATTTGTACACTCACTGACATTAATTCTAATCCCCAGAATTTTATCTGTACACATGAAATAATGATTATTAACACAAAACTGAGCCCTCCCCGATTGTAGAGGGGAAACATTTGACAAACCAGACCAGTTTTACTTTGCTATTAAAATTTGTGAATGTGTTGTACATTGTAATTCAATGTTTGAGCTTATTGACGAGAACGATCTCTGATATGGGGGTGAAGTCGATAAATGGAATGCGCAAATAAACATTTTCACAGGACAGAATTTATCGACAAGAGGCTTGAAAATAACTGTACTGACACAATAACTCAATTTCTTTTTAGTAGTAAGGCAATATTAGGTTTGGGCTGTAAACTAAGAAATACTAGCTCGAGCGCCTGCAATACACTACGGCGCATCACGCTGGGCACACCGGTTCTCGTCAGATCACCGAAGTTAAGCAGCGTTGAGCTTGCTCAATACTTGGATTACTTGACCAAATCAGGATACGGTGACGAGCAGACGTCAGCATTGAGTGGCAATGCAATAACCACTGATGCAGAGATTTTAGTCCCCATTCTGATCAGAAAAATTGAGAATACCATGTGAAAAGGTGATTTGGTGTTTCACAAACATGGATCAGAAGATCAGATATATTGGATTTAAATGAAAGTGACTGAGTCTGAGCAACCCAAATTATAGCTTGCTACTACTACAGGAGCCCGAATTGCAGGTTTGTGGATCTCTTGCCAAATTGAAAAAGATTTGACCAGAAAAAGTGTTGGGGCTGCATACTGTGTCCAGACAACCCAAAGTCATGAGTTGAGTCACTTTTGACAGTATACATTGGGTTCTCCAAACATATGATAAACATGTTTCACATCTTAAGTGGCACATTGCATTGTGGGAAGACATCAGGATAAACAAATCGAACACATGCTTCTGGTTGTGCATCTCGCCCAGGTTGATATTTGGTACACTGAGCTGTATTATGGGTCCTCTACATCAAGTTCTCGGGAGTGATCTTGGCATATTTTCAAAGGCCACAGTGGTCACAATGTGAGTAGCAGTGACAGTCCCTTGTAAACACAATATAATCTAAAGTCTTGTTATTTGGTACAGTGCTGCCTCTAGGTCAAGTTTACTCAGGACTGACCTTGCCTATATTTTCAAAGGTTACAGCAGTCAAAATGTGAATAGCACTGACTGCCTTGTGAACACAATATCGAAGGAGCAAATGGAGCTAGAGCCTTCATATTTTGCACCATGCTGTCTTATGAGAGCCTCTAGGAATGACCTTGACATTTTTTTTTTGACAAGTCAAAATGTGAAGAGCTTTTCACCCCTCGGCCTATTAGGCTGTGGGGTCTTGTCGACAGCAAGTACGTCCAGTCGTCTGGTCGTCTGGTCGTCAGTCGTCAACAATTCTTGTGATCGGTTTAGAAGCCAAACCGTTGCTGCTAGAGACTTCAAATTTGGTATGCAGGATTGTTGGGTGGTCAACCACAAGCCTATTGAATTTGGACTCGATTGGTTGGAAACTTTGGCGGCCATCTTTAATTTATGCAAAACCGTTACAGCTTTCTCGTTACCAAGATATCTTCAGAACGACTTACCCTAGGTACACCAAACTTGCCGTGCACATTCATATGCTTGTGACCCAGAACCCTATTGAATCTGGACCCGATTCGGCGGAAACTTTGGCGGCCATCTTTAATTTATGCGAAACCATGAATCTTGTGTATAGATTATCGATACATCAAGAAACTTTAAAGGAATGACCAAACCAGTTTCCCTGATTGGTTGAAGCCTTGGCGGCCATCTTTAATTTATGCAAAATTTTTAATGATATAATCTCTGATACCATTTAAGTGTTCTACATGAAACTTGGTATACAGCATCGATCCCAGAGCCGAGGGGTTTTAGATGCGCATGCATCTTCGTATTCCTATCAAAAACTCTATATTACTTGCCTCCCACTGAAAATCGGAAGAATTTATTATTGTTGTCCCCCGCTACTTAGTGGGGGGGGGGGGGACTTAGAAACACCGGTGTGCGTAATTTCGTAAGATTTTCTTGTCCGGACAATAACTCGTGAACGATTTAACCGATCAACTTCAAACTTGGGGTGTGACTTGACATTGGCGAGAGGACGGTTGGGATTGTTTTCCAGCAATGTGCGTAATCTAATATGGCCGCCGTCGGCCATATTGGATTATAAGCAGTTGGATCTTGTCCGGACAATAACTCGAGAACGATTCAGACGATCTACTTCATACCTGGGGAGTGCCTTGACATTGTTGAGAGGAGGATTGGGATTGTTTTTCAAGGATGTGCTAAATCCAATATGGCCACCATCGGCCATACTGGATTTCATTGGATTTTAAGCAGTTTAATCTTGTCCGGACAATAACTGGAGTACGATTCAACTGATCTACTTCAAACTTGGGGAGTGCCTTGACATCGGTGAGAGGACGGTTGGGATTGTTTTTCAGCAATGTGCATAATCCAATATGGCCACCGTCAGCCATATTGGATTATAAGCAGTTGGATCTGAGATTTTCTTGTCTGGACAATAACTCGTGAACAATTTAACCGATCAACTTCAAACTTGGGGTGTGCCTTGACATCGGTGAGAGGACGGTTGGGGTTGTTTTTCAGCAATGTGCGTAATTTAATATGGCCGCCGTCAGCCATATTGGATTATAAGCAGTTGGATCTTGTTCGGACAATAACTCGAGAACGATTCAACCGATCTACTTCATACCTGGGGAGTGTCTTGACATTGTTGAGAGGAGGATTAGGATTGTTTTTCAAGGACGTGCTTAATCCAATATGGCCACCATGAGCCATACTGGATTGCTCATCAGCGATATCTCCATTTTCAAATCATACTTTTCATCAATGATATGCGATATCATCGACCAAAAACAAATCCACCATAGAGGTCCATGGCCCCCGCAGCAGCAGTGCCAGTTATAGTGTAATCCACCATAACTGGTGCTGCTAGCGGGGGACATGGACCTCTAGGGTAGATTTTTCAGATTATTATAAGGGTTCAAGCAAGAATGGCTTGCAACCTGTCCTTTTGTTTTTGTTCAGAATATTTTTGTTCTTCCGCCATATTTTTCGCACGTGATATGTCAAATTATTTATTTAGTTCTCCAATTCATCCAACATACCACACTGAATTTATCACATTTTAATCTTTTACAAGCCACTGCTAAAGCATCTTCTGCGTTCAACCAAATCTTTCAGGCTTTTACATGCATTTTCCATTCATTGTGTACCAATATACACTGACTAAAACTGTCTGGCTGAGGGGTTGTTGCACCTTTTAAATGCTGCCTCATGTTAAACACAGTATCCCAATAACAAAGTGTGCTAGACTGGATATTGACACAATGTTTTCTTTGATGGCCTCTAAGTCAAGTTCACTCCTCAGCACAGACATTGACCTATCTTCAAAGACGACAGATCAAAATGTGAATGGAATTGTGAACACAATATCCCAATATCAAAGGGTGCTAGAGGCCTCTAGGTCAAAAAGACCAATTGTCAAAATGTGAATAGTGGTCTTATGCCTGTGAACACTATATTTAAAGGTTATACCAAATGACTCTATACTACTTTGCATTAAAACATACTCAGTAGTGTTCCAAACAACAAATTAGTATTTTTTTCTCGAATAATGTCGTCGAAGTGGGTTTTAGGACACGAATAGCACACATGTAGGGGAAAACGTATTGAAGCCGTGACCTCTGGTGCATGACGTCACAACCTGATTACGATTGCGCCGTAAACGTCATAGTCTATGACGTCGGGCGCTGTTACGGAAGATTCACCCAACTGTGGGAGTTCTAGCGTGATGTCGCTGACATTTGGACGGCACAACAGGCATTTGAGCGAGATCGTAATCAGGTTGTGACGTCACAGGTCAAGCGGTCACAGCTTCCGCCGTTTTGAAAGGGGCATGAAATTGTCGCACTTTACTGCTGCTATTTCCAACCTTGGGCAGTTTGAAAACATACAAAAATGTAAAACAAGTCTATATAATCACCTCTACAACAATTTAGCACAAAAAAGTTGCAGATTTTGAGACCATTTTGTTTAACCTTCAAGGAACAAATTATCAAGAATCTTAATATTTGGCACAATGCTGACTTGTAAGAGCCTCCAGGTCAAGTTCACTCTAGACTGACCTGGATCTATTTTCAAAGGTCACATGAGTCAAAATGTGATCAGCAGTCCTAATTGCTTGTGAAAACAATATGTAAGGGAGAACTTGATCTACTCTCGATACTTCGCTCAATGGTGACTTATAAGAGCCTTTATGCCAAGTTCACTTCAGACTGAGCTTGATTTATTTTCAAAGGTCACAGGTCAAAATGTGAATAACATTCATCCACTGTAATATCTCAAGAAAAGATTAGCTGAAGACTGAATATTTGGCACAATGTTGTCTTGTGAAGGCTTCTAGGTCACCACTCTACTGACCTTGACCTGTTTCAAAGGTCACAGAAGTCAAAATGTAAATAATATTTTGCACAATATCTAAGGGACATTCACAGCTTAGATGTAATATATCCCCCTGAACATTATTTGGACAACTCTTAGTCCACACTCTTGAGTTTGTAACATAGTTATTGCTGCCTCACATCCTCTTTTATGCAAATTCACAAAAGAGGAACATAATTGTCTGGTCTTTAAACATGTTAAAAGTCTTTAAAAATCATCCCATTATCTCGCTAGAAAACTGTCGGATGGGAATTTGTAATTTGATGAATCCTTTTCAGGTAATATCTACCGTACTGTATAGTTTTGCATGGCCGATCGGTCGAATGCTTCCAGTTGCTCGAAAATAACCGAATATTCCAGACACCCAATCCTATTTGGTGACGTAATAATGTTTATATAAATTGGACAGCTCCACAGTCAACCTGCTGACTGGGCTGATGTATACACAAACACAAACTGGCTTATTCTATCCTATCAAACAATTGATCCTTCTCTATGGTTGGAGGTGGATGGATTTCATCTTGTGCTTGCCTCATTACTCGAGATGATGTAATAAATCTGTGATACTCCAAGTTTGTTATTTATTATTATTCCGTATAATATTATTGTTTTTATCCATCCATTAAGTACATTACATATATCTTGACTTCTATTACATATAACTGGCTTCCATTACATATATCTGGCTTCTATTTCCAGATAACTATGACATCCAGGAAGTGAAAGGTTTCTTTGAGAACAACTACTCGCATATCTATTACATCTTCTATGATGTATTTGTTAATGTTGAAATAGATCTCAAACAAAGGGGTAAGTGAATTTATAATCTAATTTATATTTTATAATATAATTATATCTGCCTGTAATTATGTGAATCTGCTCAACTATAAATAGCTCTTAGATAACAAGGAACTATGTTCACTTGAGTTCATTGGATTCACTTATCTTGCATCACTTAGGGAGCGTATCAATATTAAGAACGTTGAATGCGTCCGATTTTGAACTGAATGGAGTTCATTTTCTGACTCATCCAGGACATTTGAGACGGACTCTGCGTCGGAAAATGAACTTACCTGCATTCGTTTTTGAACTGAAGTGAACGCATAAAATGAACGTTCGTTTGATAAAATGAACGTTCGTTTGATAAAATGAACGAACGTTTGATAAAAACAAATTCTGCGTTCATTTGGAAAGAAAATGAACGCTGCATTCATTTGGTAAGAAAATGAAAGCTGTTAAAAAATGTACAGCCGCATGTCCCTCGTCTTTGAACGTTCGCACTTTTACAAATCAAAAGTTGACAATTATGTATTGCTTATTAATGAAAGTGAATAAAAGGTAAAAGGGTAAACGTCCGCATTTAGAGAAAAAACCCCGTTTATTTGCGGTTACTGATCGTTGTGGCATTCACGCGAAATATGTGACCGACACTGATCAGCGCCGCGCTTGTCTGTCCCCATTCAAATGTTCAATCCAGTTGACAAAAAAAAGCACAGCTCGTTTTCCAACTATATGTATATTTTATTCTCCATTCGAAATGTATCTGTGGCAGTGTAAATCTGCAAATTTTAGTCGATTGTTGTCGAGAAGTGTTGATGAAAACTCGTTTTCTCGCACGTCCGCGTACCGCATGGCAAAATCGATCGGGAACGTTCTTTACTGTCTTCATTTTTCCAGAATTTACTCCTCAATTAAATAAGGCAAGGATGAAATTTCTGCCATAATGTCCGCATTGGTGATGAATATATTGAAGAATGTTCTATTGCGATCAAGCGCCCATATGCGGCAAACAATCTATTATCCATGCACCCAAATGGAAATGATTGATATGGAGGCGATCATTACTGGGGACGCCACAAGATATATTGGGACGATTACCCTTGGAATGAGTATCTTTTTTTATTCAATAAGCCCAATATTATAAGAAATTAGAAAGTTGTTTTAATAGTTATTATATCTTACCATAGAGACTGCAATAGTGAGCTACGATTCACAACCCTGTATGTTAATTTGCCATTATTAGCAAAATAATTCAACTATTTTGTTGTAGACGGTAGATATTCGTTCGTACCGTATACGCGACTTCGTTTGTTGAAGAGATAAAGTGAAAGAGGTGTACCAGTACTACAAAAAAGACTGTTTAAATTGTTCCACGAATATTTTTGTATGTTTCATCTGAAATACTTGCTTACTCAAATTTTACAAATTATTGATTTAGTTAATTGACATTTGTATTACTTCCTATACACAACGTTACACGCGGAACGAAAAAGGTAAAATTTGCTTCTATTTCTCAGCTTTAATACCAAGTCTAGTTCAAGTTTATGATTTACCATAACGTGTGTTCATTTATTGGATTGTTATATGGTGTATACAATTGAATTGTGTACAAAGATATGAATATTACAATTACGGTCAATACGTATTTTGCCTTGGAGATGACCACAGCTATCCCTCCTAAACTGAAATCGGAGTTTACGAGTCGCGTTTTATATGTTGTCGTGGCAGATTAATAGGAAAAATAAATATTTTTAATTGAATTAATTTGTATATAGCGTTTTGTAAATGCTGTAGGCCTATATTCCGTATGTATTGGATCACGCCGAACATTTGATGAATGTCCAGTGTTCAAATCGACGTGGTTATACATTCAGTGATAACTTGCATCATTTCGCGCCAAATCATGCAGTGCACAAGGTTGTGTGATTCGCGCCGAATCAGGCCGAGACACGTGGCAGTGGAAGGTGGTCAGGCCGGAAAAAGAATCTTGTTTCGGCGCCTATGACATTCTGCGTTATTGTACAATGGCAGGTAAGTGTGAATATAATCTGCCGATACCACATCTTTTTACCGACCTGATTGGTCCTGACAAGACAACTTGTTACTGTGAAACAAAGGGTGATTTCACAACTGTTACGGAAGCAGGATTACTCAGCAGGCTTGAGAAAAGTTGCCATGCAGTGCGCTTGGACGGAAGCGTACAAGGTGATAATTGGTTTGGTAAAGTTAAAATAACTCTTGCCCAGTTTGCGCTGTGTGTGTTTTCCGGATTATCTCAATGAAACCTTCCGTGAATTTTACTTTTACTTTACTGCATAAGGAAGACAGTCATGTGAAAGATTACAATTTATTCTTCACGCTGACCATTCATCGATATATTGAGCAATCTACTTCCTAAAACTCATGCAGAAAATACCCCACGACTGTTTTCCAGGTTCAACTTATCGCACAGCTTTCACAGACACGTGCGCGAAAGAAGTTTTGAGTTTGGGAAAGAGAGGTGCAACATCTTTTGCAAAGAAGGGTGCCGTAGAAATCCATCAAACAGTTTTTTTTCTTCTTTTGCGTAATTGAAGGCTTAGGTTTTCTGGTTGTATTGAGTGTTATATTATTGAAGTTGCATTGATTAAATCATATAAGATCGGATTATAATAATAGGATAATAATATTGTTGGAATTATTTCATTGTTATATTTTTCATTTGTAATTTCAGATATCCTTGGCCACGTTATTTGACACGGGAACTGAAAGTACTGATGATTTTTACAAACTATACTTGTAATCTACTTGAATTGAATATAAGTAACTGACAGGTTTGCAAGTTTGTTCACCAAAAATTCACCATACAGTCTGGACTCCCCATCAGTCGACGATGCAGGATTCGTCGTCTATGGAGCTGGAGCAACGGAGCCGTTTCGCTATCGATCAACCG